>PVLD010003008.1:0-151793 GCA_004027595.1 Dinomys branickii
AGCAGGCGGAGGTCTGCTGCAAAGGCTGCTCCAATGATTCCTTCTCTTTGGGAGAATGTCCCTTAAGCTTTCTGCTGAGATTTGTTCTTCTGTCTTCCCTTTTTTGGGTATCTGATTCAAAATATTGAGCAGTAGATTCCCCAGTCAGTTCAGCAGGCAAAGGTCTGCTGCAGAGGTTGCTCCAATGACTTTTCTTTGGAGGAATGTCCCTTAAGCTTTCTGCTGAGAGTTTCGCTTAAAAGGCTGTACAGATACTGGTTAGATACTCCCTACCTAGTGACCTGGGTGAGGTGTGTAAGACCGCTCCCCCACCCTCCCAGGGTTCCCTGCAGGTATAGGGATGGATCTCCTCCCCCACTCGGTGATCTGGTCGCGAGCGCAGATATCTCACCAGTTTTTGGAGTCGCTGCAGGCAGGAAGGTTCCAAGGTGCCAGTTTATCCTTTGGGGCTTTCTGCGCTGCCCGCCCGATGCACGCAAAACGTGGAACTGCCGGGCGTCTCCGCCACTAAAAAGCCGATCTCTGTCGGGAGTCGTCGGAAAGCTGCGCCGGCTCGGGAGGCGGGAGGGACCGAGCTGGCTGTGTTCCCAGGGCGTTCGGACCCAGCCAAACTTCCTCCCCGCGCGGAGCGTCTCTGGCTCCCAGCGTTTGGGGCCCTCCACACGGCCTGCCCGATACGCGCGAAACGTGGGACTGCCGGGCGTCTCCGCTGCTAAAAAGCCGATCTCTGTCGGGAGTCGCCGGAAAGCTGCACCGGCTCGGGAGGTGGGAGGGACCGAGCTGGCTGTGCCCCCAGGGCGCTCGGACCGAGCCAAACTTCCTCCCCGCGCAGATCGTCCCTGGCTCCCAGCGTCTGGGGCTTTCCCACGTCTCGCCACGGCAGCCTGGTCCGCCCTACCGCATCTCCCCCGGCATCTCAGAGAAATACGCCCAGTTTAACTTCCCAGCCGAGGTCCCGGCATTCACGCTCGCCAAGTCTGTCTCGAGCTGGTGGTGTTTATTAAGGAGGATCGCACCCTTGCGGCTCACCTAGTCGCCATGTTCCCTGAACACTTCTGAATTCATTAGTTCTATGTAGGAAGTTTTTGTAGATTCTTTAAAATTTTATTTATAGCAATTATGTCATCTGCACATAGGGTTGTTTTAGTTCTTCTATTCTAATTTTAATGACTGACTGACTTTATCTTTTTTGCATTATTGCACTGGCTAAACTTTCTACCTCTATATTGAATAAAATATATAGGGCAAACATTTTCACTTTGTTCCCAACCATAGGTGAAAACAATATTCCATTTTTTTACCATTAGTTTGGTGGTTTTGCCATTAACTTGAGAGTGTTACCACTAATTTCAGATTTTTTATTATGAATAAATATTGAATTTTGTCAAATGACTTTCTATGTCCATTGATATACTTTTGTTTTTCTTTCTTAGCATGTTCATATAGTGGTTTAATTGCTTAATTTTTAAGTATTGAATCAGTCTTGCATCTATGCAATAAAACTCTCTAGCTTATGGTCTACAGTTCTTTTTATATCTACTGATTTTGTCTATATTTTAAGGAATTTTGAATTTATATTTGCTAGGAATATTGGCCTGTAATTTTCTTTTTTGTATGTATTTGTATTTTTTGGTAATTCTAGCTTCATAAAATGAATTAGCAAGTGTTCCTTCCTGCACTATATTCTAGCAGACACTGTAATATTGATATTGATCCAACATTAAACATTTGATATAATTTTCCTGTGAAACCATCTGTACTGTATATTTCTTTGGGGGTAATTTTTCCATTATGAATTCAATTTCCCTATTAATCATGGGGCTATTAAAATTGTTTACTTTGTATAGGATGAGTTGTGGGAGTTTGTATTTTCAAAGAATCTGTCCATTTCATCTAAGTTGTAAGTGTATGTGGGTCAAGTTGTTTCTAGTAATCCCTTATTGACTTTTCAGTGTCTGCAGGGTGCCTTGTTTTATTTATGATGTTGGAAATTTGTGTCTTCTCTCTTTTTGCTTTGTCATTCTTTTGAGTTTTGTCAATTTTAGTGGTCTTTTCAAAGAACAAGCTCTTTGTTTCATCAATTTTATCTATTGCTTTTCTGTTTTCAATTTCATTGACTTTTGTTCTAATCTTTATTGTTTTCTTGCTTTTATTGCTTTAGGTTTATTTTGCTTTTCTTTTTCCTGTTCCTGAGCTGGAAGCTTAGATTAATTTAAAATCTTTTCTAATGTATGTGGTTAGTGCTGTAAATATCCCTTTTAGCGCTGCCTCAGTTATGTCTCACAAGTTTCAATATGTTATATTTTCTCATTTCTTTCTACTTTTAAAAAATTTTTGTTGAGACTTCCTCTGACAAAATGCATTTTTAAAAAGTGTGTTATTTAGTTTCCAAGAGTTTGGAGATATCCCTATTATCTTTCGATTACAATTCTAGTTTAACTCCATTGTAGGTAGAAATCATTTTCATATGACTTCGACTCTTTTAATTTTGTTGAAGTTTGTTATATGGCACAGAATACAGTTTACCTAAATACATGTTTATAGGCACTTAAACAAAATGTGAGTTCAGCTGTTTGTCAGAGTGTTCCATAAAGTAATTAGAACCTGCTGGCTAATGGTGTTAGTGAGGTCTGTGTCCTTACTGATTTTATCTCTAATTGTTGTACCACTTTTGAAGATGAGTATTGAAATATCCAACTATAATTGTGGTTTTGTTGGTTTCTCCTTTCAGCTCTACAATTTTTTGCATATTTTGTATATTTAGCATTGCTACATCTTCTTCATGAATTGCCCCTTTTATTGTACTGTTATGTCCCTCCCTGTCTTTGGTAAATTTCTTTGCTAGGAAGTCTGCTTCTTCTGATAGTCATATGGACAATTTGCTTTCTTTTGATAGGTAGCTTCATGATATATTATGCTCCATTTGCTTTGTTTTTAATATATATACAATATTTGAAGTGAATTTTTTGTTGACACCTAAGAGGCAGTGTTCCTGTTACTGCTGGGAAGGAAAGACACATCCAGCCTCTCATAAGGTCTCTCCTGTTCACAGTGAGGGCAGCATAGTTGCTGCTGGATGATGGTGGCCATCCTGACTCTTCTCAGACCACACCAGTGGAGAGAGTGGGAAATTTCATGTTACTATTGCGGAGGTAGATGTCCAGTCTTGGCACCGTAGGTGAGGACCTAACAGCAACCGAGTATATCTCATTAGTCACCACTGACAACCCCGGATAAAGATGTTGGAAGTCCTAGCACAGCCTCCCTGAGGCTAAGGCTCCCCACTCAGCCTTTGCTGATGAGGTGGAAGGTAGGGCTACAGTTTTTCCTTGGCATGTGGCTAGAGCAGAGCAATCACTACCTATTTTTCTGCCCTGCAAAACTGCCATTTGCTTGCTGATTGGGCCAAAGACAGCAGGCTTCTACTGTATTTGTTCTGTCTGGGCTTATTGGTTGCCAACTCTGAGTCAGGGACAACTGAGGAAGAGAGACAACTCACTGTATTCTTCCTCAGGTCCTGAGGCCCCCTGTCACATGCCTTCTTCCCTTCACCTTTTAGAGGATCCTTAGGTTTGTTTTATGTATGATGCCCAGGATTTTTAGTTTTCCCTGAAGGAGAATCCATTTGCTTTGGCCTATAGAATATTGCACAGGGGATGATTCCTTACCCCATTGTTTCATGTCATGAGTCTCCATCATGACCAATAGCACACAGTATAGGGGATGACAGCACCCAGGATCTCATCATGTCAGATGATATGCCTCCTTGGTAGCAGGATCCCTCTAGGCACTCTCCTTGCTTGTCTGAAGTGTGGCCAGGTGGGGACCCACATAATGAAAAACTACAAGTGGCTTCTGGTTAATGGCAGAAGGAAACTTCAGCCATTGGTCCCACAACCACAGAGAAGTAGCTATTAGTAGACACCTATGGAAGTTTGGGGAATGATTCTTCCCATTGAGCCTCCATGTGAGAATAGTCCCCTAGCCCCTCGCTTTGCAGCCAGTGACTACAAGACCCACCCACCTCATACTGGAGCCCAGAATGAATGGTGGTGTCCCCAGCACTGGTCCCAGTGTGATGGTGTTGGGAGGGACCCCTGGGAGGTAATTAGGTCATGGGATGGAGCCCTCGTATTGGCACTGACACCTACACCCTAAGGAAATTCAGAGACAGCTGGTTCTTTTTGCTGGATGAGAACCCAGAGAATGACAGCGTTTATCAACCACAGATCAGTCTTGTGCGAACTGCCCCCCAAACCCTGAGCTTGTACATCCATCCAGTGGCAAGACTGAAAAATGTTGCCTACTGGGTACAAGCTACTTGGCTTGTGGGAGTACAGGGGAGCCAGGAATCCTCCTCCAAACCTCCAAGGGGACTAAAGAAATCTTGAGAGCATGCCTTCTTGTTGGGACCTATACCTACAGGTGTAGGCCAAGATAAGGTACATAATAACTATGACACTGAGGGTGTGTTATTCCAACACACTGCACTCATGGGAACTTGCCATGCATCAATAGATAACCAACATAAGAGCTGTATACAGTCTCCAAATCTGCATTTCTTCTGCAGCTTCTTTGCATAAGAGGACATCTCTTCCTGGTTTCACTCCCCTGCTACCTGTATCAGTGCTTCTCTAGTGCTGGGTGGACTCAGGCTGACAATGATCCCCTGGATCACCAAGCTCAAGGACAATAGGGATGTGGGCTCAGCCATCCCAGCCTCCTCTGTGCGCAGCAAGAGGGTGTTTGGGGCCTGATGGCAATGAAGTGGTGATCAGGAGAGACTGTGGCTCAGTAAAGAAGCCAGTTATCTCCTCCATGGCCCTGTGGCCATGCTACCAGGTAGATGTTTCAGGGGGACAAACTTCCAGCACTAACCTATGGACACAGATGTTGAGGGATAAGAGGAAGACACAGGAAGCCTGAAAGATGGGGGTCTGATATGCAGAGGCAGAGATTGGTAGACAGCTTAGCCTACCTCCCACCCTCCCCACCACTACCATAAGGCTCCTGCTGACCATGTCCTTTACTTTGTCATACTGCCAGCCGACAACCTTAATCCGGATGCTGGATCCTGATATCCCTGGTGTAAGGCCTGTTGACAACAGCATGGTTCTGTCTCCTGGTATCGGAATCCTGTTCCTTCCCCTCCACAGTCAGCCACAGGCCACACAGAAGCCATCAGCTTCAACTTACACAGCTCTGCTGTAGCAGGAGATGCCCCTCCCTAGCCAGTATACTTCAGTTTGTTAGTTGCTCAGGTAATAGTTCTGGTTACAGTTTCTGTAGCTTTTGTTTCTTAGAAATATAGCTGGTCACTGTGATGCATATTATAAGAATCACCTTGCAACTGACAAGCCATTCTGCCTCTGTACTTCCTGCTTGCTGATTCCATATAAGCCCTATGCCACCAGAGATCAGGGCCTGACTTTCTGGGAATGACCCCTATCAGTGCCCATAGATGTAAAATAAATCTGCCTCCAAGTCCTGAGTGTCGTTTTGCTATTTCTACATGCTGTAACATCCAGTGCGTCAGCCAGGAAAACCAACCATGTTGCCTCATTGGTTACCTTTCATGGCCCTTGCAGATGGAGCAAGGACCTCTCCATGTCCTGACAGGAAGGCACCCCCTTGAGATTTCTCAAGTCCCCTCAGAGGTCTGGAGGAGGATTCCTGGATCCCTGCTTGAGTGACTCATGTTGGACTCCAAAAGGGAGGAGGATGCAGTCTGTCTTTCTGTCTGTCTGTCTGTCTCTCTGCCTGCCTGATTCTGGTAAGACCCCCAGAGGGACCTGAGTTAGTCTGTCAGTTGTGCTCAGCTTGAGCAGAAGAGGAGTCCGATCAACTCTTCTTAGTCAGGACCACCCTCAAGGGAAGGGCATTTGAATGTGCTATATTTGAAGGGCTGAACGAATGTGTGAGGGGTGGAATGGACAGCATAAGCAATAGGCTGCTCTACTTGTGCACTAAGGCTGGGAAGCCCTGGTCATGGTGGCTGACTGGGTCCTCACCTGCAGTTCCATGGTGATCGACACATGCATAACAGAGGCCTCACACTCTCCTTAGCTAAGTCATGACTAAGTCCCTGAAAAGGGAACATCCAGGTGGGAATGATTTCTTTCTGAGGGGCACCCAACCTTTGTCTGTTGTGCCATCATTCAAGGGTACACAATACACACGTAGGAAGTAAGAGATGGAAATTAATTAGTCAAAACCCACAGTCCCTTATAGCAGGAAAAGGGGCTTTTATGGAGTTAAAAATGAAACCAAACCACTCCTTGCACCTTAAAGAGAAGAAAAAGGAAAAAGAGGCCCATTCTTCCTGAGAATTCTGCCTCGGCTCCCTTGTGGGCTGCTATAGTTGCTGCCAATGCCTATAGCTTTACTCCCCACTCCTGACTCATTTACTTCCAGTCAGCCGAGCTGGATCTAGCTAGTCATTGCCTGCATTTGGCCATAGAGGCCCTCCTCCCAAACCTTCTGCTTTATAGCTATGCCTATCCTGGTCAGACTGTGTCATCTAACACCCACCTGAAATGACTGTCAGCAATTCCTTCTGAGTTCCATATTTTGACTGACAAAAAATTGGACTGTTGGCCCTGATGAGTGAGTTTCCATGGCCTTCCCAAAGGTCACCCCACCTAGAAGCATAAAATCAGTCAATCATTTCTCAAGGACATCAGTGAGGGGGAGACAGAATGCCCATCAACCACTGTTACCCAGAAACCTGATAAAATAAAAGCACCTGATGTTGGTAAGAAAATCCAGTCTGATAGATGACCATACCCTCTTGCTACAAGTTACAAGGGCTACAAACACAAAAAAATAAATGCCTCCTTCATCTGCAAGGCACAAAGAAACTAGACTATCCAGGTCCACCTCAACTTGAACCTCTCCTTGCCCTGTCAGGCCTGCATGGATAGGACAGATTGAATTCTATCAAACTGGGCCCCCGAGAGCCTATAGTCGTTGCAAAAGTTGGAGGCAAATCTGTGATCTTCCTGGTAGAAAGGAAATGGAACAGAACTCTCTGCCTTCAAAAGTTCCCTCTGGCCAAAAGTTAACATCACCAGGGCAACTGGGACTCTTGTGTCTCATCCCTTCTGCCAAGCATGAACTCACAGCCTGGGAGGACATCTCACTAAATATAAATTCACCAAGACAGTCAGCCTCCCTTTCCTTTAACCCTACATTTTCCCCAAGAGGAAGATGGCACCTGCATCAACCTGAGACAACCACAATCCTTGAATTCTGAAAATTCTGTTCCCAAAAGTATGAGGCAAGAATTGTCTCCAGGCCTCACCACCAACCATGCTCCAGCCATACCTCAGCAACCTAAAGGAGTTCAGGACCCTGATGGATTTTTAATCACCCTGGAACACTCCTCTCCTCTTGGTAAAAACACCCAGTGCGGATTACAGACCAGTGCAAGATCTCTATGCCATCAAGAACACAACCATCATCTTGCACTCTGTGGTTCCCAACCCGTACACCCTCTTTGAACTGTTACCCCCAGATGCCACCTTTCCATGTCTATATTTAAAAGATGCCTTCCGCTGCTTGTGAGTTGCTCCCATAAGCCCCTTCAACTGGAAAAGTCCTGAGACAAAATGCAACTCACTTGGACTAAATTGCCACAAGGGGTTAAAAGCTCTCCTACTATTTTCAGTGAGGCTCTAACAACAGATTTGGCCAAGCCACCAGTACCTTTTCTCCAAGACAGCCCGTTTCTTTGTCTCTCCTGCTTGCCATCATGGTCCCCTGAGAAAAAAATAATAGACTGTTAAATTGTTAAAATATACCTCTCCTGCCTGTAAAGCCAGTTCAAGATCTCCAAGCTGCCAATGCCTTCCATATATGTTGCCTCAGTCTTCTGCCACCTACAGCCTACACCTTTGTGAACCTAAAGAAGCCTTCTTCTGCCTTCCATTGGGTCCTGTCAATCAGCCCCTTTTCACAACTGACTGGACTCAACCTTCCTGAGGTTCAAAAACTTGTTTCCTCTTTGAAACAGTACTTCTGATTAATGATACCGAAGCTTCCTGCTGGAAAGGCACAAAAACTCTGTTACAATATCTGGCAGAAACTAGTTATAAGAAAGAAACTGAAAATTTCTTGGAGCTGCTGGCTTCTATAGAATCTGGATCCTTGAGTTTACCAGTACAATGATGTATACTCAGACTGTCAGCCCTTGGGAGGGCCCAGTGACCTACCTGTGCAAATACTTAGATCTTGTCACTAAAGGCTGCCTCCCTGCTTTGCCTCCAAGCTGTAACAGCCACTGTCCTTCTGATCAAGAAAATTGATGAGCCCATCTTAGGCAGCACCCTAACTGTCCGGGTGCCGCATGCTGTAGTGGACCTCATGAATAACTGTAGACCACTACAGATACTGAGTACACTGTTTATGGATGGAAGTACCTCTGTTAGGAATGAAGTCCAAAAGACTAGATATGCTGTGGTCACCTGGACAAAGCTATTTTGGCCAAAGCTCTCCTGCTGCGGTGAGTGTTCAAGGCACATTGGATACTCTCCTAGATCAGATTAGTTCCTTCACTCCCCTGTCAGAGTCAACTTATGGAGAAAGCCTATAATAAGTGAAACAAACCACAGATTCCTGGGGGGAATTTTCAGTTTTTGAGACCTGGGCTAGGGCCCATCCTAAGACCTCTACAGCCCCAATGTTATTGCTTCTAGTTGGGCCTTGTCTCTGATCACATGCAACATGTCCAGCAAAGATTTGCTGGGATAACTAAAAGAGGGAGGAAATGTAGCATAAAATTCACCTCCCCTCCCAGCTAGTATACTTCAGTTTGTTAGTTGCCCAGGTAATAACTCCAGTTACAATTCCTATTACTCTTATTTCTTAGAAATGGCTGGTCACTATGATACATAGCTGGTCACAATGATGCATATTATAAGAACCATTCCCCATTTGACAAGCCATTCTGCCTCTGTACTTCCTGCTTGTTTATCCCATATAAACCCTAGATCACCAGAGATCAGGGCCTGATATTTTGAGAATGATCGCAATCTGTACCCATTGTTGTAAAATAAATCTGCCTCCAAGTCCCAGGTATTGTTTTGGGGTTTCTGTTTACCATCACACTCCCACTGCCTAGACCCTGTCTCTGTCACCCCCCACCCCACTGATACTCTCCTCACCCTAACATGCCCCTCATGACATCATAGCCCATCTGCTTACACTCCACTCAGCCAGAAGCTTCTCAAAAGCCTGACTAATCATAGCCTTGCTACCTGCCAAGACCATCTATGACTCCTCAGTGCCTCAGAGTAAAGTCCATATTCTGGGCCACTGTGCAGGCCCTGATAGCTTCTCCACCCTTATGGCCACCCCCTCCCTTAGGACCTAGATGTCCCTGAACCCAAGGTGCTTCCCACTCCTCTAATCTGGTCTTTGAAACCTGCTGCCTGATGCTTTGCGGGACAGCCCTTGCAGCCCCATCCCTGGCTTTCCTGCTGCCAGCCCAAGCTGGGAGGCCTCTCTGCAGCACAGCACAGCTGTCTCTACCAGCCACATCACCTTGCCTGCCTGTTTGCTTTGAGATCCTGAGCATCAGATGGAGGGAAGGGAGATGAAGGAACTTGAATTTGACAATGAGATGGAAGCAGGAAAGGGGGAAGTCAGCATCCAATGGAGACAGAGCTTTTGTGTGGGAAGATGGAAAGGTTTGGAGACAGGTGGTGGGAGTGGCTGCCCAGCAAAGTGAATGTACTGAATGTTGCTAAATTGTACACTTGAAATTGTTTAAGGTGACAAGTTTTACATTATGTGTATTTTACCACAGTAAAAAGTAAAGAATAATTATAGTGAAATAAAAGCATACAAGGACAAAGAAAAGACTTCAAAATGTGTAGTACAGCACTATGTTCATTAATTCTATTTATAGAAACCTATCCTGAAAAAAGTAACCCTTAAGATTAGGTGAATATGTGATGATGATCAAGGAGACAACATTTATACTAGAGATCATATAGAAATAATCTATTTGTTTAACAGAGGAAATGGTTAAGTACATTTATTCTTAAATATTTGCAATTCTTTAGAGTGATATTTATGAAAATAGTGTAAGTCAAAATTTTCCTATGAATAACAATCAGTGAGAAAAATAGAAACCAAAATTTAAATATAACGACTTTAAAAAATACCTTTATGCACAGATCAAATGGTAGTAAAAACACTTGAATTTAAGTTTGTACTTGCAAGGTCTCTCTATTGGTGATGTTTCTTTAATTATGAATGTATAATACTGTGGTAATAAAAGTGTTGTTTTAAAGACAGTTTATAGGCTTATTTCAAATGTTTGAAACGAAGAAGGAGGGGAAAGAGGAAGATGGGAACCTTGCTGAATAGCCCACTTTCCAAGGGGGGAGCCCTGGAGCTGCACGGCCTCCAGGAGCGATCCTGTGAGGATGCAGGGAGAAGATTCCATCTATTCCAAGAAGAAAGAGGCCCTAAGGGGACCCATCCCTGCATACACCTTGATCTTGAACTCCAGCCTCCAGGCTGTCAGACAAATGTCTGCTGTCCCAGCTGCCAGGCCATGGCCTGAGTTGATCCACACCTCTGACTCATACAGGGATGCAGGTATGGAGTTCTTCTCTCTTACTGACCTGTAGACCTCTCAGCCTTCTGAGGGTTCCTTCTTCCGTCTCCTCCTACAGCCCTGTCCCTACCCAATCCCTAGCTCAGAAACAGGTTCACAGTCTATGCTGTTTGCATGATCTGTTGAAGTCCCCTGGGTCCCTGGTTTCCCTATGGGATTGCAGGACACGGAGGCTTGGGTTGTATAGAAGGTTGTGAGCACACCTCTGAAGTGAGGTAGAGGCTTGGACTTCTTTGGCACAAGAGCCTGGAATGGAGCTGCATGGAAAAGGCAAAGGCAAGGCTCGGGCAGATGAAGATAGCAGTATAGACAGAATGCCAGATGTGTGCCACTCCATAAGCACTTTGCCCATGACATTGAGGCCTGTCTACCACTATCTCTTCTACAAATAAGAAAAGTCCAGAGGCTGTAATTTGGCCAGTTTGGCCAAGAAGAAATGGCCAAATATAATGTGGCCAAAAATAAACTAATCACCATAATAACAAGCTGAAAGTTATTTGGTTAAAATGAGTCTATGTTGCCACCACATGTGGAGAGTCCAGTGTGTAGGAATCACTCTTACATTTCTATTTAAGTGACAAGTGTGTTTTCCCACTGTGTTCCATGTGTCCCTGTACTCTTGACCCCCAGGTCTTTGGCACTTCCTTCTTGCTGTGCACCACATGTTAGTGGGGAAAGAGAGCATCCTGACTAGGTGAAAGATACTAGATATTAAACAATAATCTTATTTAATGGCCCCCTTCATAAAAAAATGCTTCTTGAGGTGGGTCTGGGCCATGATTGTTTGGCTGTGAGCCCCAAAAACAGACAACAAAAGCAGAACGACAGGTAGAACAATATCAGTGTGAAAGGCTTCTGCACTGCAGGGGAACAATCAACAAGAAAAATACAACCTATTGGTTAGGAGAAAATATTCATAAACCATATGTCTGATAAGGTGTTAATATCCAAAATACATAAGGAACTTCCACAAGTTCATAGTAAGTAACCTAATGAAAAATGAGCAAAAGACCTAGTTTCTTAGTTACTTTTCTCATGGCTGAGACAAAATACCCAACACCAGCAAGTTAAAGGAGGAAAGGTTTATTTTACCTCACAGTTTGTAAAGATTTCAGCCCACAATCAGCTGAGTCCAGGGTGGAATGGCACAGAAGAAACACTTCATAGTATGGCAGGCAAAAGGCAATGAGCAGCAAGCAGCAGCAGCAAGCTTCCCTTTCCCTTTTATTCCATCCAGGCTACAAGCCCTTTGAGTGGTGCCGCCCGTACTCAAGGTGAGTCTTCCTATTGTCTGCATTCATGACTATGCTAAACCAGTCACTGTACTAATTTACTTATTATCTACCTTTAGTCCATATTTACACACCCTAAATCAAACCACTGCTAAAAAGCCTCACCTATGAGTGCATGAGGCTTTGGCCAGGGACATCTAGATAAACCATAGCACCTAGGTAGGCATATCTCCAAGTAAGACAGCCAAATGGCTCGCAGGTCCATGAAAAGATTCTCAACACTGTAAATCATCAGGGAACACCAACTGAACCCATATTGAGATCTCACCTCACACCTCTTAGGGGGGCTATCACAAAAAGGCAAAAAATAAATGGTGGAAAGATGTGGTGACCAGGGAACTCTTGTGCTCTGCTGGTGGAAGTATAATTTTGTACAACCATCCTGGAGAACTGTATGAAGGTTCCTCAGAAATTAATAATAGAATTCCCATATGACCCAGTGATCCCACTCTTGGTATAGCCAAAGGAAGTGAAATCCGTATCTAGAAGATATATCTACATTCTCATGCTTACTACAGCACTATAGCCACAATAATCAGATTGAGAATCAGTCTATGCGTCCATCAACTGATGGATGGCCACAGAATACTGTACAGCCATAAAAGGATCAATCCTTTCATTTGCTTCAACTTGGATGGACTTGGAGAATATTATGAAAAGTGAAATAAACTAGGTACAGAAGCATGAATCCTACATGGTCTCACTTATCGATGACTCTGAAATAGTCAAATGCTTAGAAGCAGAGTAAGGTGGTGTTTGCCAGGATAGAGGGGGAGATGTTGGTCAAAGGGAATCAAGTCTCAGTGATGCAAATTCACAGAATCGTGGAGGTCAGCTGTGTGGCACAGCATACGCAACTGACATGACAGTATTGTGAATACTTAAAATTTACTAAGGGGGTGGATTTTACTGAGTGTTCTTATCAGAGGAAGGAGAAGGAGGAGGGGAAGTGGAGGAGAAAAGTGAGGGAAGAGGAATGGGGGAGGGGGAGGGGGAAAGGGAGGGGAAGAGGAGGAAGAGGAGAAATGGGGAGTGGGGAGGAGGAAGAGGGTGAAGTGGGAGGGGAATGCAGGGAGGGAAGGAGAGGAAGAGGAGGAAGAAGAAGAAGAACAGGAAGAAGAGTAGGAGGAAAAAGGAAGCGGCTGAGAAGGAGAAGGGAGGAAGATTTGGGACATGATAGATATGTCTTGGCGTATATTATGGAAATGGTTACACAGCTGGGTATCAGCAAATCATCAAGTTGAATATATTAAGTATGCCCAGGCTTTTAGTATCTCAATCATACTGCAGTAAAGTGGCTCTTAAAAAGAAGCGCAGAACCATATATACCAAACTGCAAACAACAGCTAGCCCTGGAGAGTAATGCTCTGCAGCTACGCATTGATTGAGCTTTATGATGGTCACATATATTAATTTTATTTTCCAAAAGGTATATTCCATTAAAACTCACTTTCATGGGGCTGAAAGTGCAGCTTTTTCCCTTTGCACATTTCTGTGGTGGGAAGACTCCTACCATGACAGGTTTCAAGTGAATATAGGGAATGAAGCCATCCTCAAAATTCCAAGAAATTGCCCCCTGAGCCTGGATGCCCCAGGCCAATGGGCCTTTCACACAACCCTAGCGTGTCCCTCACACATTTCTTTCCTCTGTGGTCAGCAGTTAGTAAGAGGTCAAGGGCTGCAAAGCTACCATCCCAGACCCTAACTCTCACCTTGAGAAGTGTTCAGATGCCACCGGTCTCCAGGGGCAGGAAGTAGAGAGACCAGGTGTAGTGCACCACTGGGGAAGACCCATCTATACACAAGACTCAATACGACCAGATGTAAACTTCCCCCATATAGCTCTTTATTCCAATTAGATTTCAGTGGGGGTTTTTTACTAATATCAGCCAACCAGAGAGAAATGAGTAAGGGCAGCAGAGACCAGAACAGCTAGAAAGTACAGCAGGGATGGGCTTCGCCTGCTATAGGCTAGCACTCAGATGACAGCAACCAATTGTGTCCTGGGTACGCAGATGGGAAGCTGATCAGCAGGCAGGAGGCAGCCTAGGGACCAGTGCATTGTCTGTGAGAGTTTGGGATAGTCCAGGGAAGATATGGTGCCTGAGGAGCACTTTAGCCGTGTTTTAGAATGAGCTGTGCGGACCAGTTCCTCATAAGTAATAACATCTGATCCTTCCCACTGCATACGTACATAAGCCCTAGGTGCAGTGAACTTCCCTATATGAAGAACAAAACATTAAGAAGACAGTGTTAAATCATATCTTCATAAATTTCAGATAATACAGGATTAATCAAACAGACCGACCTAAAAACCTCATGGCCTTCAAAGAGTCATTTAGATGATATTAAAATTAAAACATCTTATACAATAAAACTTCACAAAAGAAAACTATGTGCCATTAGCCAAGGATAGATATGTGGGATGCCTTGGGCAGCCAAGGATTGGCAAGGACAGTGCAGGTAGCAATCAACCAGGCTGTGAGTGAAAGCAAGTCGACAGAAGTTAACAGTGAGTCACACAAGAAGGAACATGAATGACCAAGACACACACTTTTAAATATTCAGATTCACACGTCAATCTGGGAAAGACAGTGAACATGACATTGTCTGACCTTTAACACTCATGACATAAGCCAGTCTGTAGGGAGGCAACACCAACTGTTAGCGAAGATTTCCAAGAAATAGGGACTCCTAGTAGGGTGGGGTGAACCAGCACACCCATGTCAGGGGGCCATTAGGGGGAAGGGGTGGAAGATTCATAGGCTTCTCAACCTAAGTTAATTCCAGCATGGGCTGGAATGCCAGAGTCACTGAGATGATGCACATGACACACAGACATCTACAGTCTAAATGTATAGAAATGGTGCCCAGTTTAGCACAAGTGTAACTTAATAGTTTTTTTCACTTAGCACAAAAGCCATGCACAAGCAGCAGACATTGCACAAGTGCTTTTGGTTGCACTGCTGTGACTGCCTCAATGTTCTGAATCAATTCCAAATGTATTTTATAGTCATTTTGCCTTTGGAGATGAGCCAGAAGTCTCATGGCACCAAATTTGGTGAATAAGATAGACAAAGACACACCAAAATGGTTTATGAGCCTGCCTTGTCACTGGATCACGGTTGGCAGTAGCAGTAACCATATGTTTTTTATCATACCAATATAGACACGAAAGATTTCCTGAACAGCTTTGGAAAGCGGCAAGATTGGTGGGATGTTTGAATCGAGAGGAAACACTTTAAGGTGACTTAATGGCAATGTGCCTTTTATCATATTTGTAAAAATTGAACAATCACTATATATTTCAATCATACTTCAAATGTGGAATTTTGAACTCTGGTCTTCAAAATTTTCTTGAGCCAGTGACATGCTGTACAATGCTCCACTCTGATGATAAGCGGGGGCAGGAACTGCATCCCTCTCATAGCCAGAGACTCTACAGCTTGCTGTGTTGCTAAACTGGCTGTGCAATAGGGCAAATAGACCAAATGAATTTTTGGTTTAGTGTATTTTCAATTTACATTTAGTTTATTATGGTGTAGCTTAATCATAAGTCCAGGAGTATTTTTATTAGCAAAAGGTAAGGACAACCAAAATAGCCACCAAGAAGAGGAGGAGTCCTGACAAGTGATGCTACATGTCCTCACTGTGGTGACCTGGCATTGTTGTGACCTAGAATATGACAGAGCTGTCACTGTGCATGAAATAGAGCTGATTACTATACTTAGAAAAATCTAGATGTATAATGTTGAAGGAAAAATTAGAATACAATATAATACTGTATTTAAAATGTAAGATATTTTGAACTTGTAAACAATATTACATGGAAATGGCACATGTTGTTATACACAACCTGAATCACTTGCATTGATTAAGTTAAAGTTATCTAGAAGTATGCACCTCACCTGTCCAAGGGCAAGATGGAGCAGGTAGAGGACTCTGGAGGGAGTTCTGCTGCAATTATAATACTTTAGTTCTTTAAAAACAAGTTTGAAGTAATGTTGCAAAATGTTCCCATTTATGAAGATTTGGTGGTGGTCACATGGGCCCTTTTCTTGGCTTTATTTTTCACGGTTTTCTGTATTTTAGCCTGCACCTCATCTCTGCCTTGGGAGTACAATTACAGTCGGTTGGGCGGATGATGTATATATGGAGAGGGAAACCTCACATAGAGGCTGTAGTCAGATTGGGGTCTAGTAGTGCTAGGGTAGAGCAGCCTCAGGGACCTGGGCAGACTGGGTCAGTGTCCCCATCTGGTTAGCCTCCATTTGCTCTGAAGAGCTGGGATTCACACTAGAGTTGGCCTGTAATGTAATTGGCCAATGGAAGGTGGTGCCCGGGTATAAGAAAATGCCTTAGATGTGTTTGCACAGTTCTCTGTGGCCTCTTGGGTTTCTGCCAGTGGCTGTGGAAAATTATGCCCTAAAAACATGCCTCTTTAGAACAGGGCCACGGGGGAGCTGATCACCATATGCGGCCTAGGACAAAACCCTCCAATCTCAGTCACAGTCAGCAGAGCACAGACTGTGAGGAGCCCGTGCCCCATGCTTGAAACATGGGGCTCTGGGAATGTTTTGGGACATTAAGGTACCCGTAGCTGACAAATATGCGGGAGGAGGGACGCACGAGCAGTGATCTTGGAGGAAGAAACCCAGTGACAAAGGAAAAATGCATCCTTGGAAAATGTTAACCCTAAGAGGATTTTAAGAATTATCTCACACAACTTTACCCACTAAAGCAATTCCAACAGTTTCTGCTACAGCTGGGGTCAGGAAAGAGGAAAGGGACCAGGGCGTCACAGGGGATTGGCACTCAGGTAATGCTGGGGTGCTGAGACAAGAGGCACAGTCCCAGCCACCAAGGAAGCCTAAGATGCTTCAGGATAGAGACTGGAAGGAGCAAAGACCTGGGGGCTCCATGGACCGGGTGCAGCTTTTCAACTGCCTTTGAGCCATGGAAAGTTGTGCATTTTATTTCGCATCACCATATTTTTATACCTTAACAATTCCTCAGCCCTGTGGCTAAACTCTTTCGGTATTTTTGCAGTTCAAACATTCTCTTTTTGCTTGCCATTTTTGGGTCTAAAATAAACATGTGCCCTGAAGATAAAGGAAGAAATCCAAGGCCGTGTCTAATTATATATTAATAGCACAAAAATGCAGAAGCTGAGGGCATGTTAAGAAAAAATAAGTGCAAAGAAAAATACTGTTAGAGGGTGTGGGTATGAAAATACGATTGGAGGCTGTTTTAGGGTCTTGACTGCTACTAACAGGGGCAGCCATTTTTCAGGACTCAGTGTCCCTACCTATAACAACGTGGGAGAGAAGGCACAGCTAGGGGTGGCACTTTCAATTCTGCCACCTTTCTATTACCCGATATTAGACCCTGAGACCCATGAGCTCCCAGCAAGGCAATGCCCTTCTTCCTGACTGCCGGCCTCTGGTTGGGTCCCCTACACCTCTGCAGGAGACTTCTAGATTTTTCTTTATCCCAAGCTCACTGTGCTTGCTTTGTATTCCCTCCCCACAGGTCTTCCCTGGTTGCTTCTGCCAGTTCCTTCTCACCGGCCTCCTGTGAACGGTCCGTGATACTCTCTGGGATATCTTGCACTTGCAGACTGAAGCCGGAGCTCTGCTCTGCTCCATGAATTCTGACCTCTGAACTCCTACATTAGGAATCTCTCTCTGCTTCCCTAAAGTGTTAGCAGCTGACAGATATATGTCCATGTCATTGTGATGGTAAATGGGAATGCTGCATGCGGAGATGGTTTACAAACCACAGAACATCCACACGGGTGGCATCCAGGAAAATAACAGATAAGCGCCATTATTCATCAAGAGAACAATGGACAGGACACCACCATAGTACAAAATAGGCAAATAGGTGGTTTTTTAGTTTCTTGAAAGCAGGGAGCAAAGGACAGTGATGCTTAAGAGACAGAGTGGGACAAGTGCACACTGTCACTGCTCACCTGTTGCCTAAGCAAGTTTCCAGGCTGTGAAAGGGGAACCCAGGAAAAGCTGATGAAGTCCCTTCATTGGGGAGTCTTGAGGAAAGGGGTTCACAGCATAGGAAAAGTTACAGAGAGAGAGAACTCAAGGGAGCAGAATATATATAGCTGTGTGTGAATTTGAGGAAACCTACCAGGTTCAGAGTTAAATGCCACCGAAGAGGGCCAGATGGAAGGGGAACAGGAGCAGGAGCAACTAAAAGTAGAGATGTGCATCTCGGTTGGCTGGGATGGGGTTGGGGGTACTCCTTACTCACAGCAAGTCATAAACTTGATAAACTGATTGTTATGGTTGATACATTGTGTCAACTTGGGGAGTCTAGAGGTTTGGCTGAGTGATTTAGCAGGAAGCCTTGGCGCTTACTTTGTATAAATCCTGAGCCTGTGGAAGAGGAGGGCATCGAGATTGTATGAGAGCTACACGCCCCCTGGGCGGGGATAGCCTGTTTACCATATAAGGGAAGGAAAGAGGCTGCTTGAGGCCATTCCTCCCTTTTGCTGTTTGTATTTGCTGTGCTCTGCTGCCCTGAACGTTTGCCCTCTGCCATGTGCCACTCTGCCTCTGAACCAGCCAAGTATGGACTGAAACCTCCACAAACTGTAAGCTAAATAAACCTTTCCTTCCTTCATTTTGGGGGTTGGGTATTTTGTCTCAGCAATGAGAGTAAAGTAACCAAGGCACTGATACATGAAAAACTGCTCTGAAAAAACACTTATAAGAAAGTGAAAAGACAACTCAAATGGAGAGAAAATATCTGCAAATCACATCTCCATGAAAGGACTAGTATCCAGAGTACAGAAAGAATTCATAAAACTAAAAAAATAGAGAAACAAAGTCCAGTGAAACAAAGAAAAGACTGATGAATATACCATTCAATTCTGTAAGAAATCTAGAGAAGATATAACACCAGTACTCCTTAAACTATTCAATGAAACAGAAAGGGAAGCAGTACTCACAAATTGATTCCTGGAAGCAGGGATTACCCTGATACCAAAACCAGAGAAGGATTCAATCAAAAAAGAGAACTACAGGCCAATCTTCCTAATGAATATAGATGAAAAAATCCTCAATAACATACTGGCAAATAGAATGCAGCAAATCATCAAGAAAATTATACATCATGAACAAGTAAGATTCATTCCAGGTGTACAACATTGGCTCAACATATGTAAATCCATAAATGTAATATACTGTATCAACAAAGAACAAAAATCACATAATCATCTTGATAGATGAAGAAAAAGCATTTGACAATGTCCAATGCACATTCATGATAAAAACTCTACAGAAAATTGGAATAGATGGTCTTTATCTCAATCTGATATATGCCACCTACGATAAACCAACAGTCAACATCATACTAAATGGTCAAAAATTGAACGATTTCACTCCAAAATCAGGAATGAGACAAGGATGCCTGCTATCACCACTTCTATTTAATATAGTTCTGGAAAAATTAGAGCAATTAGACAAGAGGGAGAAATAAAAGGAATAAGGATACAAAAGGAAGAAGTTAAATTATCATTATTCACAGATAACATGATACTTTACATAGAAGACCTCAAAAACTTCACCAAAAGACTTGGAGAGTTATAACTGAATTAGTTTAGCTGCATATAAAGTCAACATTCAAAAATCAATAGCATTCCTGTTCACAAACAGCAAATTCACTGAGAGAGAAATTAGGGAAACCACACCCTCCACAATAGCATCCAAAGAAATGAAATATTTAGGAATCAATGTAACAAAGGAAGTAAAAGATCTATACACTGAAAATTATAATTCACTAAAAAAGGAGATTAAAGAGAATATCAGAAAATGGAAAGCTATCCCTTGCTCATGGGTAGGAAAAATCAACATAGTAAAATAGCCATACTCTTAAAATTGTTATACAGATTTAATGCAATATCAATCAAAATACCACTAGCATAACTCACAGAACTAGAGAAAACAGTCTTAAAATTCATTTGGAAACAGAAGAAACCTACAATAACAAAAGCAATTCTGGGCAACAAAGGCAAGGCAGGGGGCATCACAATCAACATTATTGATCATTCAAGAGATACAAATTAAAACAACACTGAAATCGCATCTCACTCCAGAAAGAATGGCTATCATCAATAAATCAACAATAATAAGTGGTAGAAGGGAAAAAGGAATCCTTCTTCACTGTGGGGAGTGCAGACTAATGCAACCACTGTGGAAATCAGCATGGAGACTTCTCAAAAAGCTAGGATTAGAGGTCTTATTCAACTGAGTTATTCCCCTTCTGGATATCTTCCCAGAATTAAAAATATCATGCCACAGCAATACATGTGCACCCATGTTTATAGCAGCACAATTCATAATATCTAAATCTTGGAAACAACCAACCCACCAACTGAGGAACAGATAAAAAAGATGTGGTATTTTTGTACAATGGAATACTACTCAGCCATAAAAAGGATAAATTTGAGATTTATGTAAGTAAATGGATGCAGCTAGGGACTATACTCATAAGTGAAATAAATCAGACTTAAAGGTGTAAGTATCATACTGTCTCTCTGGTGTGAAGAACTGAAATAGTAAATAGGTCCAAAATGCACAATAAATATTGTGAAATGGGAAGATATTGTTGAAAAGGAAAAAAGGAACTGTGATGGGTGAAAGGGGAACAGAAGGAGAGGAAAAGGAAAAATACAAAATACAAGATAGTTATAGAAGGAATGTTTTCTCTAGGTCTGTGAGGTATTCTAATGGTATTTTAATTGGAATTGCATTGAATCTGTACAATTTAGGGAGTATGGCCATTTGCAGAATGTTGGTTCTTCCTATCCATGAGCAAGGAATAGCTTTCCATTTTCTGAATCCTCTTTGATCTCTTTTTTTCAGAGTACTGTACTTTTTACTGTGTATATCTTTTACTTCTTTTGTTAGATTGACTTCTAAATATTTTAGTTTTTTGGATGCTGTTGTGAAAGGTACCATTTTCTTAATTTCTCTCTCAGTGTGTTTGTTGTTTGGGTATAGGAATGCAATTGATTTTCGAGTGCTGACTTTGTATCCAGCTACACTACTGAATTTGTTGATTAATTCTAGGAGTCTTCTGGTGGAGTTTTTGGGATCTTCCATGTAGAGTAGCATGTCATCTGCAAATAATGATAAATATATTTTTATTCTTCTTTAAAATAAAAAAAATTTAAAAAAGATAGTTATACTACTAGTTTCTCTTAGTTCATTGAAAAGAAAGGTTAATTAACTAACATCATTTGGAGAATTTTTAAAACCCATATCTTGTACTCTGATTAATTACTTTAAATACAACAATACTCAATGTTTTAATTATTATTATTCTCATATTTTTATCAAATTTTGTTTTATTCTTTTTCCATAAAATAAAATCATGCTTAAAACAAATTCCAATATAAAGACTGGGCAAAAAGTGAACTAACATTTCATCAAAGAAGATTTACAGGTTGCAGAGAAGGTTCTGAAAAGATGTTTGGCACCATTAGTCACTATGAAAATGCAAATTAAGAACAACACAATGGCATACCTAATAGAATGGCTAAAATTAAAAAGCGCCAGGCAACTTCCAGGAAGATGGCAACTGGGTAAGCACCAGAGAAAGATCTTCTTGGAGGATCGCCACCCAAACACTGGATTATAGCAACATCAAAAGGACAAGAAGGAGAGAAGTGGATCCCCTGGCCCCAGGAAGGTATTGAAATGAGATTGAGGCCATGAGAAAGAGCAAACAGGGCCCCTCCCAGAGAAGCGGCTTGGGCAGCTTCCATGGCGCAGTCAGATCTGCAGGCTGGACCAAAACCAGAGTGGAGGGGGAGGCCAGAGAGGGAGCAGTGACAATGATGAAGTGCTGTGGAGACCTCAGAGCGCTGACTCCAAGAGCAGAGCGAGCAGTGGCAGAATGGTCACAACATTTTCCACTGGCTGCACCAGCCCAGCTGCATTCAGACCTGCCCCTGCCTGGGGCTGGCCCACCCTGTGAGCCTCACCCACCATGGCTGCCCCCCGACTTGCACTTTGCTCATTCCTTCAGTGCATTCAGATGTCTGGAGGCTCTGCAGCACCTCCCACTTTGGACTGGAGACCACATCTTGCTTGCCGATGGAACTGGAGCCCAGCAACATGGAGATGAACTTGGGCAGTGTGAGCCATGGGGTGCAGAGCCACCACTGGGTAGGTGCAGAGCCAATGCTGGGGTCAGTTCTACCATGGCTTGCAGAGCCGCTGGGTGCATGCCAAGGCGCCACGGGCACAGTCCCACCGTGGTGTGTGAAGCTGCGGCCCAGGCATGCATGGTGGCCACTTGGTGCAGTCCTACAAGGGGCATGGGCAAAGCCACCACAGACCACGTGATGACATTGTGGGGGACACAGAGCCACCACAGGACCTGTGGAGCCATGCAGTTCTGCTTTGCAGGGCACATAGAGACACCCCAGGCCCCACAGTCCTGCTCCCGCCCTGGGATCCTTCTCTCTCAGCTGCCAACCCCTGATCCAGCCCTCCAAGATCCTAGGCAAGTGATCTGGAAGAGGAACAACAGCCACAAGTCAGTGAGAGCAGCCAGGTGAACGACAAACTGGAAGGTTGAGGCTTGCTACTAATAAGAGCACTGAGAGGGACTCCATACTGCTTGCAAATACGAACTTTGTATCAACCCAGAGAGACAAGATTTATGAAAAACAGCAGTCTTGGAGATCGAGAGATGACAACATACTTTAAGGCCTGAGAAACTCCTCCAATTATCTCCCAAAACTAATAACTAAACTTAGTACATACCTGGAACTACCTCAGTGAGCACGAGTGGGGGAGACTTCATACCACTTATGCCCAGCATCAAAGGATTCGAAATGAGAATTCAAACCCTCACAAGGAGCAAACAAGACTCCTTCCTGAAAAACAGCTGAGGCAACTACCATGGCACAGTTAGAGGAAGACGAGGAGGAGAAAGAGGGAGTCACCACTCCATACACACCCTCGGCCCACTCCCTCCTTCCTACATTCACAGCTTCAGCTTTGGAAGCCCATGCTCATAGAAGCTTTCCAACTCAGCAAGAGGAGAATGAAGTTCCAAGAACTGGGCCAAAACTGGAGCGGTAAAAGCCCAGCCTGGAAGGCAATCAGGAAAACAGCAGAGAAGGATCCTCCCATAGGATCGCCACCCAGACACTGGACTATAACAACATGAGAATAACAAGAGGGAGAGAGGTGGGTCCCTTGGTACCAGGAAGGTTTAGAAATGAGAATCGAGTCAGGGGGGCTCCCTGCAGGCTACATGGGGACCCTGAGGACTTGGACCAGGCCCCTGGGAGCACCTTGTTGGGGCGTAACTCAGGGGTACTCGGAAGTGACCCCAAGAACTCAACCAGGCCCCGGGAGCACCTTGTTGGGGTAGAACCCAGTGGTCTGTGGGGGAACCCTGTTGGCTGGTCTGGGTTCCCGGGAGCACCTTGCCGGGGTGGAGTGCAGCAGTGCTTGGGGGTGACCCCGAGAACTAGACCAGGGCCCTGGGAGCACCTCATTTGGGTAGAACCCAGCAGCTTTCAGGGGTGACCCCATGAACTGGTCTGGGTCCCAGCAGTGCTTGGGGGCAACCCTGAGAATTCAACCAGGCACCCGGGAGCACCTCATTGAGGTGGAGTCCTGTGGTCCATGGGGGCAACCCCACAGACCAATGGTCCTCGGGAGTGACTTGCAGGGGCAGAGTCCAGTGATCGGTGGGGTCGACCCCACAGACTTGACCGGATTCCTGGCAGCACCTTGTTGAGGTGGGGCCCAGTGGTCCGTGGGGGTGAACCCGTGGACTGGACTAGACCCCCAAAGGCCTCAAGGGCTTTTCAATTGGGTATGACTGTACTGAATTTGGTTCCCTGCATATGTACTGTCTTTGAGGATGGATGCTTTTCCACCTAGTGCCACAGTAATTTGAATGTACCCATGTTTGTTACAGCATAATTTGAAGCAGCCATGTGCCTTACCAATGTGAGAGCCCAAGGGTGTAAATAAACCAAAAAGTACAGTTATTGTCAGAGGGAAGATGATTGATTAGGTGGGAGAACAATGGAGATGAGGGTAGAGAAAACTGATTAATCAAATATGCCATCATTTGTATAAGTGAGTAACATAGTGAAGACATCACATTGTAACACAGCATTCATTTTTAATTCCCCAATATCTGCTCTATGATTCTGTGTTTCCTTAATCATTTATGCATTATACTGACTTATAACTGAGTAAAAACTGCGAGGATAACATTATGTAATACAACATCCATTGTTAATCCCCTACTATCCTCTGTATAATTGTGTATTTCCTTCACTGTTTTTGAGATAACTGAGTAACAAATATGAAGATGGTGCTATATAAAACAGCGTTCATTGTCAATCACCTACTATCTTCCCCATAATTTGTGTATTTCCTTGTTGTTTTTGTATTGTTTGAGTTTATATTCTTTTATCTTTAAAATAAAAAAGTAAATAAATAAAATAAATAAATAAAAGGCACCAGGCAACATCAAATGCAGGTGAGCATGCAGAGCAGAGCTCCTGTTCATGACTGGTCTTACTGTGAAGGGAGTACTTGTTTTGGAAAACACTTCCAATTAAGGTTACCTATGCACCTACATGCAAACAAGCCACCCTACTCTAGATTCCAGATATTTACCAAATGTTTATGTGAATGTTTACAAGATCTTCATTCAGGATCACCCTAAAAGAAACAAATGAGAAACCCTTCACCAGTGGAGTGGTATGAAGTTGCAGGATGCCCAAGCAAGGCAATACTGGTGGGTACTGCAGGGGTAGTGCAGGTGGCAATGGTGATCTGGAGTGAGTTTGCTAAGGGAAAACAGACCCAAAAGTCTATGTACATGTAGTTGCTTTAACATGGGCTTCTGCAAAAGACAGATACGAGTAAAAAGCAGATCTGTGGCTGATGGGAACTGGGAGAGGAGAGGGGCTTCCAAAGCAGCCCCCTGGCCACTACAGGTGGATGATGGCATTGCTCTGTGAGCCCGTGACAGTGCTTATGTGACTGTGTGTTTGGCAAGCCTGTATAAATGTACATCACAGCATGAACTTGATGGTAGCTACATTTGAAAAGCATCAGCCAGTGTATCAGGAGCCACAGGATGGAATGCTGTGTGTGACAGAGGATGCTAACTAGATTATAAATGCTTGACACGACCTCGCTGAGAAGAGCAGGTAGAAAAGAGTGCCAGCCTGTGTCGCCTGGGAACACAGCGATTGACCGGTTCCTGCGAGGCTCATGGTGAGGGAACCGTCCATAAATACCATTCTCCAGGAGGTCCCTCACTTTTCTCAGGGACACAGGCTAGCAGCTCTAAAACAAGCTGTGTCCTAGAGTCAAACACACTCATAAATAAGGGTAGATAACGGGAGCCGGATTTTCACCCTTAGGGACTAAATTTACTGGGAAACACAAAGATGGCAGCATAGATCTGCAAGGCTGCTTTCAGCCCACGGTGGTGGTATAGACCCATATTTATTGTTATCCATACACAGATAGTGGGATACAGAGCTAAATATGGGAGCATGCAGGGGTGTGTGCGTGTGTGCGTGTGCGTGTGTGCGTGTGCGTGTGCACCTGCGCACGAGCGTGTGTGTAATACCCAGCAGGGCCCACTGAGAGGCCCCAGAAACAGGGATAGTCCACTGCAGCAAGCCCCTGGGATCAGATCCTGGCTTCTAAAACCCATTATCAATCTCTCTAGAGAACCAATGACTCTAGGGCAGGAGCAGTGGATAGACTGCACCTAGACCGTGTGTTAGGGCCAGAGAGGGAGAAAATGCCAGACAGCCAGACGGACGGGAAGAGGTGAGCCATGTCAAGTGGGCACTGAATGGGACCAACCTGGGAGAGCTCCAAGCATCAAAGACTAGAATAATTTGAGCAATAGACTATGTAATTGACATAATATTGTATGAAAACTTAAAGTACTATATAACCATCCAACCCATACTGACATAAATAAGTGATTAAATAAGTAATTAAGGGCAGAAGAACCCCTCTAACAGACACAGAAGGAAGGAGAGCATAGAAGCGCACACTGGAATCCAATGGGCAGTGGCTTCGTGAGGCCCCTACAGAATGCGGAACAAGGAGCCCGGCTTTCAGCAGGAAGCTCTTTGCAGAGACTTGAAGTGCTTCTCCCCAGATATCCTTGAATTACTGTGGTTCTAATAATGGTTGGAGACAATGTCCCCCAGGCCTCCAGTCCCAAGCCACTGCCCCAAGAGCACCCAGACCTCAGCGGTTTCAAAGGTGTCACAGCCATAAGAAATAAGCATGGGAAGGCCAAGGAAAAGGACACTCAGGTGCTCCGTGGCACCCTGGACCAGACAAGACAGGCGTGACACATGTGGGAAGGCTGATACTTAGCTTTGGTCTGAATCCATCTCGTTTCAGCAGTGTCCATGTATGCAAAAAGTTACAGAGGAACAGATTAGCAGAGTCCTGCCTATGCCCGTTAGCAGAGTCATGCTCAAGCCTGCAAGAGCCACACAGCCTCAGTTCACCTGTCATCTGCAGATATCCTCCCACACCAGAGCACTCTGCACATTTCAGGTGTTGGCTTTCCCACCCTCCCCTTCTTCACCCTTTGGTAGATGGGCTGCTGCCCAAGGGCAGTAAGAAGGCAGCCAAGGTAACTTGCCACCCAGTCCTAGCACCCTCCTTGACATCATCCAGCTGAGGCCAGCTCTGGACAGATAGTGTCTGCACTATAGCAACAGGGGCACAGCAAGCAAGATTAGCAGGTGTGGGACCCTGGACCCCACCACTCACTGAACGTGGGCAGCAGTTCAGAAGGATCCCTGTGATGGAGGACAGGGCCTGCCTGTTCCTGAGAGCCAGTGTGAGCTGAAGATGCTGTCACTGCTGGCTCTTGGCTGGACACCAAGCCACAGACTGCTTCCTTAGCACTGAGAAACCAATGTGGACCAGAAAACCATGGGTTCCTGGGCCCAGAATCCCAAGATGAACCACCCTCAGGTGAGACACATGGGTGTCACCATAGCCTTAGGTCACAGTGAAGCAGCTGAGTGTCAGTCTGTCGGTCTCTGTGAGGCCTAGTCAAGGATCCTGCCAGGTAAAGCAACGCTGCCTCTCTACCCCACGGTGAGAGGCAGCCAGGTCCGGGAGCAGCGGCAGAGACTATGCAGGCTTGTCTTTGCCCCAGTTTCCCACCTGCTTCTATTCTCCCTCCTATCACAGCCACCACAGGAGACACCTTAAACCCACCTGAGAGATGAGGAGACTAAGACCCAGGGTGCCTTAACCTGGGGGACACAGGTGTCATCTCCACTTCTCATCAGTTTCCTCACAGTGAATTTCTGAAAGGTGTCAGGCGGGACATCTCTGACAAGCCATGCATAAGCATCCCAGTGGATTGACAAGCAAGGTCCTGAGAAGTCCTGCAACCAGCAGTTGCACTCAGCTTTGCTTCAGCACCCTTCTGGCCATGTGGTTTTAGTCACATCACTGACATCGCAGGGACACACGCTGGCCAACCCTGCTCTGGCACTCACTATCCAGTCGCTGAGCTGAGAACCTGTTAATGCTCCATGAGCTGCTAGGAGATCAGAGCTACATGTTCCTTCCTGAACTGCACTTTACCTTTTCAAAAGTAAGAGTCCATGGAGATATCCATGACCCTGAAACTCTCAGGTGAGCAGATACATCAGCCTGAGGCTCCTCTAGCTCCCTGATGTCATTTTTTTCTGAAAGCTCATCTCCATCTAGTGACCACAGCTTGGCCTCTCTTACCCACCTGTGCTTTGGCTACTCCTTCAGATGTGTGTGTACACATGTATGCCAACACATGTGTGTGATTTATTTTTAATAGCAAAGCACAAAGGGACACAAGTGGACATCCTTCCCACCCTGAGCCCCCCAATTCGGTCCCTGAACAAACTCTTCAACCTCTCTTCCTGGACTTTACATTTCCAGGGACATCTATCACTCCGGAGAAAAACTTTTACTTTGGCTTTGCCATCCCTGTGGATCGTTTCCCTATTAACTGACATGTAGGACTTCTGATTTCAGTTCAAAGATGCCAGGAATGGGGAGGCTCACCATTGCTTTGCTCCATGCAGAACAAAGCTGGAAACTGCAAATCCAGTGACCTGCATTGAACCTACCAGAGAGCACATGCCACAGAACACTGCGTACCCTGATGTCTGGGGGAAGGCAGGTGACTACAGAAGCAAGACCCAAGAATGCTTCCCTAGGCAGGTGAGGATACTGGACTAAATTTTTTAGTAAGTTGAGAAAGACCAAGTGTAGGCTGCCATGAGAGAGTAGGCCTGGAGGCTGCCAGAATAGGGAGGGAAATTTGCTCCTTTTGCAGAACTTCCTTCCACAAATTCAATTAAGTTCCTTGGGGTTTTTCCTGAAAATCCCCCCTATGATCTTGCAGGAGAGGGCAACAGCAGCCATCACTGAAAATCTGCTCACATGCATCTCTTCTGACTCTCTACAATGAAAAGAGACCTTAGGAGAAATGGCCACAAAAATGGCACATTGCAGCTAGGAGAAGAATCAAAGCAAATCCCCATTCCTGTATGGTACAGGAGCACATGCCATACGCTAAAGCCAGAATTGAGTCAGATTAAGAGCAAGAGCCCTATGAGGACCTCACCCCAAGCCCCAGACAGGGACCTAATGAGAGTGCCCAAGAGGTTCTCCGCTGACTCCACCACCAGGCGAATGGTATAAATAAGAGTAGGATAAATCTGGGATCCATGGACAAAGCAGGTTCGCTCAAGGTGCTCTGTGAAAGCTTGGCCCAAAGGTGGGGTCAGGGACAGGAAGAGTGGGGAGCAGACACTGAGACAACCCTGGGAAATCAGCTGTTCCCTGAAACAAGGGGTATCACTCATGGAAGAGCTGGAAGACTGGGATACATGAAGCTAGCAGAGGTACCAAAAACCTCAAAGCCAGTCCAGTTCCTGATCAGATTAACATAGTCCATCACACCAGAAGCCTAAGGTGTGCTCATCTCCAAGCACAGAAAACATTCATCTTCATATCCACTGCCCTGAACAATATGTCCAGCTTCCAACAAAAATAGTGACACATAATCCACTGCTAAAGGACACAGAAATAGAACCAGACTCAGATATGACACAGATGTTGTAAGTTAGGTATTTAAGATAACTGTGACTCATATGCTCAAAGTTCAAATAGAAAAAGTGTTCTCCCCACCTGCAAAATCAGATGGGTAATTTCAGCACACAGAAGAAAATTCTAACTGAAATGCTAGAACTAGAAAACATTGCTACACACATGGAGAGTGCCTTTGATGGACTCATTGGTAAACTTGACACTGCCAAGAAAAGAACAGTAAACATGCAAATGTATCTATAGAAACCATTCAATCCTTACAACAGAGAAAAAGTGGGAAATGGAGAGAAAACAGGACATAGCATCCATGGCTGTGCAATAATGGAAAAGGATCTAACGTGTAAAATTGGAATTCTATAAGGGGAAGAAAAGGAAAGAGGAACAAAGAAATACTTGTATGAAGGATGGCCAATAATTATTTTTTCATCAATGAAAGACAACGACAAAGGTTTAAGAAGCTTAAAGGCAGGTTTAAGAAGCTCAGAAGCAGGATAAACTACTTACTTGTCTCAACACCACTGCTACCATCACCCACATGCTGAAATTTTGGAATACCAAAAGTCTAAATACAGTGGTACCTCAGTTCATGAACACTTCTGTTTGCAAACAATTTGGTTTCATAAACAGAAGTATTTGGCAAAATGTTGTTTTTGTTTGTGAACTCTGCATCGGGTGACCAACGTGACTGTGGCTGTCTTTCCTGCCTGCGCAGGAACATGGCCTTCTTTTCCAGAGTCGTGGAACAAATTAAGTTCGTAAACTGAGGTACCACTGTATCCAAAAAAGAAAAAAAAAAAACCTTGGAGCTTGCCAGAGGGGAAAAGCAATTCTCCACAGAGGCACAGAGATAAGAATTACAGTAGACTTCTCTCCGGACACTGTGCAGAAACTGTGGGTGAGGAGAGAATGGAGTGGTAGGCAGGCGCTTATGCCACTGATCTATATCCCCAGCTCCTGGTGCAACCACTGTGGAGAGCCGTTTGGAGATTTCTCCGCAAACTAGGTCTAGAGGTTCCATTCAAACCAGCTATTCCTCTTCTGGGTATTTTCCCAGAAGATCTGAAAACATCATATCACTCTGACATATGTGCACCCATGTTTATAGCAGCACAATTTGTAATAGCTAAAATGTGGAAGCGACCCAAGTGCCCATCCACAGAAGACTGGATTAAAAAATTGTGGCATTTCTATATAATGGAATATTATTCAGCTATAAAGAAAGACAGTTTTGGGGACTTTGTAGGCAAGTGGTCAAAACTGGAGTCCATACTCATAAGTGAAATAAATCAGCGATACGTGTGCAGGCAACGTATTGTATCACTGGTGTAAGAACCCGAACGTGGGAATATAAACTAAGAGTCATGAAGGAAATCTGTTCTAAAACAAAGAACAGATGGGACGAGGGAAAGGAGAAAAGAAAGAGACAAAAACGTATGTATATATATATGAATATACATATGAGCAGGAGGGCTGGCATGGTTCTGCTGTTGTATTGTATCACTTAATGCTGGGGAATGGTCGATGACGGGTTATTTGATCAGTCTTGTGTGTCTGTATGTGTTATCCTGAACACACACTACGAGGATGTCAATATGCAAAGCAGCAACTATTGGTGGTTTTTTTTTGTTGTTGTTGTTGTTGTTGTTCGCCTGTTTTGTTTTTTGTCTTTGGATTTTTGGTTTTTGTATTTTTTCTGTTGGTGAGAAGATTAATTGTCTGACTAAATTTGCATGTCTGTATATGGGTTCATATAATTACACTTCGAAGATATCAATGGATAAAGCAATAACCACTGTTGAGACCATGTCACCTTGTCTGTAGATTAGTTGTGACTGTACTATTTTTTATGCTAATTGGTGTCTGTTTGTTCGTATGTTTTTGTACTTTTATTTTTTTTAAATAAAAAAAAAAAGGAGACAATGGAGTGGTATCTTAGAAGCAAGGAAAAGAAGAAAGAGAAATCGCAAACCTCAAATAATCAGCACAAACATCAAAGACAGAATCAGCCTTTAATGTAACAACTGGAGAAATCTGAACCCTGCCTGGGTATTTGATAATATTAAGGAAATACTGTTAATTTTTCATGTGTATCTTGCTAATTTTCTAGAATTTTTAAGCAGTCATTATCTTTTAGACACATATTAAAATTTTATGGAAGACATTATTTGATTTGCGGGATGGAGTAGATGGTATAGATAAAAGAAGATGGGCCCAGCGCTGATTCCCGTTAACACTGAGGGATGATTTTGATGGAGGCGCACTGTTTACACTTCCTAATTTTAAACAGCTTGGAAATTTGGGATAGTAAAAATGAATAGAGTTTGTGAAAAAAAATACAGAGATTAAACCTTCTCACAAACAAAACCTAAGGAAATTTATTGCAAACAGATCTAGCTCCAAGAAATGAGAGAAATCCTTTGGGCAGAAAGAGTAGAGATATCTCAGAGGATGTCCATAACAGAAGAAAGAAAAGATACTGGAAATAAAATTAATGAAAGTAAAATAAATTTCACTTTTCCTTGGTTTAAATTGTTGGAAAATAGAGGTAAGCAAGCTTTTCACACAAGTGGCAGAGAGCAGAGGTGTTAGGCCTCGCAGGTGCGATCACATGATCACCACCCAACTCCACCCTCAGCTCCACCGTAACAGCACAAACAGTCATGGCAATAAAGCTTTATTTACTAAAACAGACCAGTGGCTGTAGTTTGCTGACCCCTGCTCTAAAAGACTACTACCTAAGAAAAAATGCTAACCATGTTGTTTATGTGTTTACATATTTTAAAAATAAAATATAGGGCAGCAGCAGCATAAAATGTGGGAAAGAGTAAAGGGAATACACAGTCACCTGATCCTGATGCTGCCTATGGAGTCCTGTGATATTTGCAAGGTAGGCTCAGATCATTTTATGATGTATGTTATAAATTTTAGGACAAACACTAGTAGTTTTTAAAGAAATATTAATAAGCCAAGCATGATGACACTTGCCTGCAATCCCAGCACCTTGTGAGGCTGAGGCAGGATACTCACACATTTGAGCTCAGCTTGGGCTGCTTAGAGACTCAGTGAGGCCCTGTCTCAAAACAAAAATAAAAAGATGTAATTCTGTGTGAAAGCCCTGAGTTCAATCTCTAACCTTTCTAATATCTAAAGAGAGAGAGAGAGAGAGAGAGAGAGAGAGAGACTGGGAGGAGAGGGGAGGAGAGGATAGACTAGGGTTGGAAAATAAGTAAATCAAGAGGATAACATAGAATCATAAAAATATTCAGTTAAACCCAGAAAAATCAAAAGAGAGGGGGAAAAAAAGTAGAAGTAGAATAAAGAGTAAGATGGCAGATTCTAATCCAACTACCTCACAGTCGCTTTAACTGTGCGTGGTTAAAACACAAAGACGGTCAGGTCGGGTCTTAAAAAGCAAGAAGAAGTTATGTTCTGCCTATAAAGTATAAAGATCTAAATCCGTTAACAGAAGAAGAATGGAGGCAAACACCAGGCCAGCACTCGTTAAAAGGAAGCTGAAGGAGGTAATTAGCATCAAAGCAGAGTCGGGAACAAGGAACCAGAGCCAGGGGACGTTACCTGTTGACAGAAAGGTCCAGGCACAGGTGTACATGCCTCGCAGCTAAGCTTAAATATGGGCAGCTGAACCAGAAAGAACAGGAAAATCCACAGTTCAGCTGGAGATGTCAACACTCCTCTGCCTATAATTGATAGAACAAGTAGACAGAAAATCAGTGAGAATGTATGAGACGAAACGATGCCATCAACAGACCAGACCTAATTGACATTGATAGAACACTCCATCAACTCTGCAGGATGCACGTTCTTCTCCAGGCACAGAACACTCACCAAGACAGACAGCAGGCTGAGCCATAAAACACACCTTGACAGACTGAAATGAAGAGACATCATAAAGAGAATGTGCTCAGATCATAATGAAATTAAACCAGAAATTAAAGCACACAGGCTCATGGCACTGGGGGTGCAAAGCAGGACAGGGCTCCTACAGAACTCACAGCTGGACACATGGGTCTCAGGGTGAACAGACACTGGGTATATATTTGGAGGTGGGAATTGAGGCAAGGATAATTAGTAGCATGTGTGGATCCATGGCAGATGCAGGCCCAGAAAGCCAGAAGGTTACAGCCCAATAACAAACCATTCTCAACAGAAATGGATATGCCCAGGCCAAGCCCGGGAGGCAGAGGCCACAGCCAGAGGCATAACAGGAAACCCTGGGCCTCACAGCTCCACAGCTGATGCACCTGCGCCTGATTTGCTCACTCCTGTGATCACCTAAAGGCTCCCATTGGCTCAAATGGGAAACTGGGTGGGTAGCTTGGTGTGTGGATACAAGTCACAGCACAGCCTTCTTGGGATGACCTTGAAAGATGATGGCAAGGTAATGTCATACAGAGGGAAGAGCACTGGGTAGCACAACTGTCCCTCCACTTCATGAGGAAAAAGAAGTGGCCTGAAACTCGAGATGCACAATGCTTGGATAGGGAAGCATTCTGGTTGGCTGGTCAGGAGCCTGAAAGGGAAAAGACTGGAAAGCTGAGGACCAGGAGTTCTGGGTAGAGGCATGGGGGTGGCGGAATGGAGGTGGGCATGAATCTGATGATATGTGTACCACATGTCCATATCCAGCAGCATATGTCTGCCATGGAGATACTCTAACAACCAAGTGGACTTAATGGAGTGGGCAAGTGTTGCTGACCAGCTCTGTCACTGGCCATCCAGCTAACTTATTGGGCAAATGAATGAAATGGCCAAAGGCAGAGGTGGAGGCACAGCAGTGTAGCCTTTCCCTGCTGACAACACAGTCTAGAGTAGAACTGGCACTGCGGCCCTTCCTCAAGGAAATGAGCTGCAGTCAAGTGACTACACTGGACCCTCCATCCTAGGAGCGCCAAGGTTTGCTCTCCAAGGCCAAGGTTCTAGAAGGGGTTTGTCTTTCCCACACCCTACCTCTGATACAGCACAACCTAAGGGTCTTGAAGTTTTCCCCTCAGCCCCAGCTCAGACCCCTCGTTCCATCAGATCAGACCACGAAACCATTTGACAGTAAAGGAGGCAGGGGTGGCCCATGGCCATAGGTTCTTCAGCCCCATCACATGCACACAACAAAGAATCCCCAGCCAGTGGAGCAAGGTGACTGTCTAGGGGAGGATCTATCCTCAGGATGGGGGCGCAGCATGGAGTAGGGTGCTGCCCCAGGTACTACAGCATGTGCACTAAATCAGACTCCTGTGCATATAAGCATTGAGTAGGATGAGACCTAGGGTCAGGTGGGAGTGGAACAGCCACTTCACACTGCTCCCCACAGGACCCTAAAGGATTTGTATTTTTGTCTCTACAATTTGGGGCTCTGTAGGTTAAGAGGTCTTGGTCCCCAGAGGGGCCACACCCGCAGGCACAAGAAGTGTCCCAATGAGTTATAAACCTTAGCTACTACCTGGAGACTTGAGACTCCTTGATGGAGACTCATCAGGGAAGAGCAGGAGCCCCTTCTTGGTGGGTGCAATGGAGCTCAGTGAGCAGGTGGATATGGGACCTCTGTGTATGGTGATGATATCTGTAGAGTCTGGGTAACCTGCAGGATGCCTCACAATAACTCCTTGTCCAGTTGCAACTGTAAGTGAGCACAGCAGGGTCAGGGTCCTCAGAGATCTGGATCACATTACTGGGAAGTCACTGATGTCTGCAGAGGCAGCCTGAAGGTGGAAGGAAGGTGTCAATGCCAACAGTGACCCTAAAGCCAAGCACCAGGGACAAACGGTTAATAGTGACCCAGCTGCTTCTATGTGTCAGGGTGAAGTTCCTGTCCAATGGGACAGCTGTGCTTCTTGGAGATAGTCGGGGAACACCATACTGGCACAGAAGGCTGGAACAACAAACCGGTTCCTGAGTGCAGTGAACTGTTCCCCTTGGAGGTATAGTGTGTAGCTTCCCTGCTTTGGGCTTTTCCAACAGATCCCTCATGACACCCTGATAAAGCCACAGAAGCAAAATTGTTTACAGAAGTTGAGGGAATTGTTAGCAAGAAAAAACCTAAGTAAACCCTCGATCCTCACTTGCCCTTAGTGGGCTTGAAAGAGCATTGCCTTTGGAAGTCACACAGCTGGGTGGTACATTATTACCATCCCACCAGCTTTGCTGGAGATAATATCTCTGATGTGTAAACTGTGATAACAGTTGCCTAGGTTACTTCAGAGGATCTGAAGGCCACTTCTCCTGAAAGCACTGACTCTTCCCTTGATCCTCACATGTCTGAAAGGTGCCTGGAACAATGTGGAGAAGCATGACATCTGTGTCTTGCTGCGGTGTCTTGTTCTTGAACCAGGGTCTCCTCTGCTCTGCATGTACACAAATGATTGAATGATTGAACTTAGAGCAGATCTGTGTTGTTCTGTCTTTGTCTTTTCCTCTTCACTTTTTCTATCCCACCCTTGTGCTTTCCTAGAAGCCCCATCATAAGACTCGAACAGAAGCACAAAGCCAGTATGTTTGCCCAGCATTTTGGTGCCCAGCTACAGGAATAACTCAGCCAGTTCCCAGGACAAGTGGACTGGGACCACCCACTGGTCCAAGTCTAGCAAGAGAAGTTACATCTTTTGGAATTGGACCCTGCCCAGTGGAGACTTATTGGACTTTAACCCAGCCCAGGCCAGAGAATCAGTAGAAACTTGCTATTCCCCTTGCTCTAAAGCAGCTGGTCCACTCTTGATCAGTGCTGACTCCTTTCAGCTGAACTCCCTCTCCAATAAAGCATCCCCTGTGCAAATGTGCATGTGCTTGGTCTCATTTCCATTGTTTCCATGTGGAAAGATGCCTTCCAGTATTGCTATTGCCTCAAACATAGCATCTGAGGTCTGGACCATGTCCATGTCTTGGAGAATGAATAAATGTGGCTTAGTCCAGCTCTCAGAAATATAGCTTCACAACTCAAATGTCCATTCACTGAGGATTGGATAAAAAAAATTGTGGTACTTTTATATAATGGAATATTACTCAACTATAAAGAAAGATAAACTTGAAGCTTTTATAGGTAAATGGTCATTAGAGACCATACTCATAATTGAAATAAATCAGACCTGCATGTGTAAGCAACATATTGTCTCACTAGTGTATGAACCTGAAAGAGTGAATAAAAACTAGGAGATATGATAGACATTGTGAAATGAAAGGAAAATACTCTAAAGTAAAGGGCAACTGATGAGTGGGAAAGGAGAAGGGAAAGAAGGGGAAATCATGTATGTATGTATGTATATACAGGATAGCTAACAGTTGTACTACTGTCTCCTATTGCTTTACTGAAAGGAACAGCTAATCATTACTTGTTTGATCACTATTGCATGTCTCTATTTTCCTGAGAAACCACTTTGAAGATATCAATACATAATACAACAACTATTGTTAATTTCCTACCACTTTGAATGTAGCTCTGTATTGTTTGTATTGTTCTTATGCTATTTTGTAAATGGATGTCTGTTTGTTAATATGCTTTCTTCTTTTATTTTTAAAATAAATTTTAAAAAGTAATATAGCTTCAGGGATCATACAGCTAAGAGGACTCTGGAAGTGTGCTGACCCAACCCATAACTTTCAAATTATGGGCTGGAAATTGATTGCTGAGGTAGAGCCCAAGCCCTGAACTTGCCAGTTGTGTGACCCCAAGCCAGTTGTGTGACCTCTTGACTCAGTTTCTCCAGCTGGACCTTGACAGGGTTAACATTGTCATGTCCATACACAATGATAATAGCCACATAATAATCACTATCTTTTAAATTTATTTTTAAAATAAAAGAAGAAAATATATTAACAAACACATCCATTTACAAAATAGCATAAGAACAATACAAACAATACAGAGTTACAGACAAAGTGGTAGGAAATTAACAGTGGTTGTTGTGTTGAGTATTGATATCTTTAAAGTGGTTTCTCAGAAAAACAAATAGAGACATGCAATAGTGATCAAACAAGTAATCATTAACTGTTCCTTTCTGTAAAGTAATAGAAGACAGTAGTATAACTGTTAGCTGTCCTGTATATACATACATGCACAGTTTATCCTTCCTTCCCTTCTCTTTTCCCACACTCCAGTTGCCCTCTACTTTTGAGTACTTTTGTTTCATTTCACAATGTCAATCATATCTCCTAGTTTTTATTCACTCTTTCACGTTCTTACACTAATGAGACAATATGTTGCTTACACATGCAGGTCTAATTTGCTTCACTTAGGAGTATGGTCTCTAGTTGTGACCATTTACCTATAAAAGCCTTGAGTTTATCTTTCTTTATAGTTGAGTAATATTCCATTATATAAAAGTACCACAATTTCTTTATTCAGTCCTCAGTGGATGAACATTTGGATTGCTTCCACAATTTAGCAATTACAAATTGTGCCGCTATAAACATGGGTGCACATATCGCTGTGATATGATGTTTTCAGGTCTTCTGGGAAAATACCCAGAAGGGGAATAGCTGGGTTGAATGGGACCTCTAGACCTAGTTTGTTGAGGAATCACCAAACTGATTTCCATAGTGGTTTCACCAGTCTGCATTCCCACCAGCAGTGGAGAAGAGTTCCTATTTCTCCACAGCCTCACCAGCATTTGTTATTGGTTGATTTCTTAATACTAGTCATTTTTACTGGGATGAGATGAAATCTCAGTGTTGTTTTAATTTGCATTTCTCAAATGGCTAACGATGTTGAACATTTTTACATGTATTTATTTGCCATTTGTATTTCTTTATCTGAGAGGTGTGTATTCATCTCAGCTGGCCATTTTTGGATTGGTTCTTTGAATTTAGAGGGGCTGATTTTTAAAAATTCTTTATATGTTCTAGATGGAAGACCTTTGTCTGAGGGACAGTCAGCTAAAATTTTTCCCGGTTTGTGGGTTTTCCTTTTACTCTACTGGTGATTTCATTAGATGTGCAGAGACTTTTCAGAAAGATGAGATCCCAGTTGTTGATCCTTTGAAGTATTTCATGGGCAGTTTGGTTTTTGTTCATGAACTCTCTACATACCCCTATGTCTTCAAGGTTTTTACCTACTTTCCCTTCCAATAGATTTAGTGTTTTGGTTTTAATATTGAGATCTGTGATCCATTCTGACTTGAGTTTGGTGCATGGTGATAGACTTGAGTCTATTTTCAGTCTTTGGCAGGTGGCAAACCAATTTTTCCAGCACCATTTATTAAAGAGGCTATCGTTCTACCAGTGAGTTTGTTTGACCCCTTTATCAAAGATTAGGTGGCTGAGTGTGTTTGTGGTTGTGTCTGAGTCTTCCAGTCTGTTCCATTGATCTTCTGGTCTGTCTTTTAGCCAGTACCATGTTGATTTTATTACAGTAGCTTTGTAGTATAATTTCAGGTCAGGGATTGTAATTCTACCTGACCTGTCCTTGTTGCCCAGGATTGTTTTTGCTATTCTGGCCCTCTTGTGGGTCCAGATGAATTTAACGAATGCTTCCTCTAGATCTGTGAGGTATGCTAATGGTAGTTTAATGGAAATTGCATTGAATCTGTACAACAGTATGGGAAGTATGGCCATTTTCACAATGTTGGTTCTTCCTATCCATGAGCAAGGAATATTTTTCCATTTATTGAAATCCTCTTTGATCTCTTTTTTCAGAGTACTACAGTTTTCATTGAATAGATCTTTTACTTATTTTGTTAGATTGATTCCTAAATATATCAATTTCTTGTTTGCTATTGTGAAAGGTATGGTTTCCTTAATTTCTTTCTCAGTCTGTTTATTGTTTTGTGTATAGGAATGCTACTGATTTGAGGGTGTTCACTCTGTACACAGCTACACTGCTGAATTTGTCAATTAATTCCAGGAATCTTCTTGTGGAGTTTTTGGGGTCTTCCATGTAAAGTATCATGTCACCTTCAAATAGTGATAGTTTTGCTTCTTCCTTTCCTATCCTTATTCCTTTTATTTCTCTCTCTTGTCTAATTGCTCTGGCTAATGCTTCCAGTATTATGTTGAACAGGAGTGGTGACAACAGACATCCTTGTCTTGTCCCTGATTTTAAAGTAAAAGCTTTCAGTTTTTGACCATTTAGTATGATGGTGACTGTTGGTTTGTCAAGATGTCTTTGATCAGATTGAGGTACAGACCATCTATTCCTATTTTCTGTAGTGTTTTTATCATGAATGCATGTTGGACTTTGTCAAAAGCTTTTTCTGCATCTACTGAGATGATCATATGGTTATTGTCTTTCGCTCTATTGATACGGTGTATGACATTAATTGATTTGTGAATATTGAACCATCACTGCATTCCTGGAATGAATCCAACTTGGTTATGTTATATGATTTTCTTGATGATTTGCTACATTCTATTTGCTAATATTTTATCGAGTATCTTTGCATCTATATTCATTAGGGAGATTGACCTATAGTTCTCTTTCTTGGTTGTGTCTTTCTCTGTTTTTGGTATCAGTATAATACTTCAGAAATAAGTTAGGGAGAATTGCTTCCTTTTCATTTTCAATTTCAATGAAAGTTTGAGGACTGTTGGTGTTAAATCTTCTCTGAATTTCTTATAAAAGCCTGCTGTGAATCCATAAGAGCCTGGGCTTTTCTTTGTTAGTAAGTTTTAAATCATGTTTTCACTCTCATTAATTGATATTGGGTTGTTCAGGATTTTTATATCTTCTTGACTCAGCCTTGGTATGTACATATCTAGGAATCTGTCCATTTCTTCTGAGTTTTCTATCCTATGGGATTAAAGATTTTCAAAGTAGATATTGATGATCTTCTGAATTTCTGCAGAATCTGTAGTGATTTCATTCCTTTTTGCATGAATTTGAGTTCTTTCCTTTGTTTTTTTGATAAAGTTGGCTAGGGGTTTATCAATTTTATTCATTCTTTCAAAGAACCAACTCTTTGATTCACTTATTTTTTGTAGGATTTTCTTCATTTCAATTGCATTAATTTCTTCCCTGATCTTTATAATCTCCTCCTTTCTTTGAGCTTTGGGCTTGGCTTGTTCTTCTTTTTCTAAAAGTTTGAGGTGCAGCATTAGGCTATTTATTTGTTCTCTTTCTGTTTTCCTTATGTTTGAGTTCACCACTATAAATTTCCCTCTGAGAACTGCTTTCATTGCATCTCACAGATTCCAGTATATTGTATCTACATTTTCATTTGTTTGTAGGTATTTTTAAATTTCTTCTGTGTCGATTGTTCAGGAAGTTATTGCTTAATTTTCAAGTGTTTATGGAGTTTTTGGAGTTCCTTTTGTCATTAATTTCCAATTTCATTGCACTGTGGTCAGATAATATGCATGGGATAATTTCAATTCTTTTGCATTTAGGTAGGTATGCTTCATGGGCCAGAATATGGTCTATTTTAGAGAAAGTCCCATGTGCAGCTGAGAATAATATGTATTCTGATGTCGTGGGGTGGAACACTCTGTATACATCTACTAAGTCCATTTGTTCACACATTTGGTTCAGGTCTGTTATTTCTTTGCTAATTTTTTGTCCGGTTGACCTATCTCTTTGTGTCAAAGGGGTGTTGAGGTCCCCTATTACAATACTGTTATTAATTATATGGCTTTTCATGCCTGTTAATATTTGTCTTATGTAGTTTGGTGCTCTTATATTTGGTGCATACATGTTTATGATTGTTATCTGATCCTCTTGCAGTTTTCCCCTAACAAGTATGTAGTAACCTTCTTTATTGTTCTCGGTTTGATGTTTACATTGTCTGCAAACATAATAGCTACTCTGGCTCTTTTCTGGGTCCCTGTTGCATAGAGGATTGTTTTCCATCCTTTCACTTTCAGTCTATGGATTTCCTTTTGAGTAAAATATGTTTCCTGTATAGAGCATGTCATTGAATTTTGTTTCTTAATCCACTCTGCCAGTCTGTTTCTTTTGACTGGTAAATTGAGGCCATTTACATTTATGGTTATAACCAATACATGTTGGCTTATCACTGTCATGTTATTTACTTGCTGTTGGTTTCTTAGTTTTTCTATCTGTTTACTTGCTTACTCTTCTTGAGGGTTCCTTTCTATTGTTCTTGAAATTTTACTCATTGTCTTCTCTGTCTAGAATGTCTTTTATTACTTTTTGTAAGGATGATTTGGCACTCATGAAGTTCTTCAGCTACTCTTTGTCGTGGAAATATTTTATTTCTCCATTAAACTTGAAGGATAGTTTGGTATGATACATCTGTCTTGGTTGGAAGCTGTTTTGTCCTAGCACCTTCACTACAAGTTCTTCTTGATTGGATGGTTGGTGTTGAGAAGTCTGTTATGATTCTGATGGGCTTTCCTTTATAGGTGATCTGTTTCTTTTCTGTAGCAGCTTCTAATATTCTGTTCTTCTGATAGAGATCTTGGATCTTGATTATTATATGTCTGGGTGTAGTTTAATTATGGTTATGACTAGTAGGAGTTCTATATGCCTCATTTAACTGTATCTCAGGTTCTGTTTCCATGCTGGGGAAATTTTCTGCTATTATTTCTACAAATATTCTTTTTATGTCATTTGTGTCACCTCCTGCTATTTCATTGACTCCTATTAGTCTGACATTATTTCTCTTTGCCATGTCTTGCAGCTGTTGAATTGATTTTTCCTGGATCCTTGTTGATTTTAAGAGATTCTTCCTTTCACGATTGCTAGCTGCCATGCTGTCTTCAAGATCTGAAATTCTATCTTTGACTTCATTCAAGCGGTTTTGCAAGCTTTCAGTGGAAGTTTTCATTTCCTGGAAACCTCTTTCAGTCTGTTTCATGTGTTCTAATTCACTCCTACATTGCTCAGGTAACATTTCCATCCATTGACTATGTTCATCTATTTTTTCTGTCAGTTTCTTCTCTAGATGTGAGGAGCATTTCTTTCATTATTATTGTCATTTCATTTTTTGCCTGAGAGATTATGTCTGATCTGATCTCTTCTGTGGCCTGATGGAGTTGTTTCTTTACTTCCATTATAATCATGTCAGCAATTTCAGGTGTGTGTTTACCAAGTTATCCTATATCAATGTCTCCTAGACTTGTTCTGAGTGGGGTGGAGTTCTGAGATTGCATTTTAGCCCTTCACCTTGTCATGTTTGATGCCAGAGGCAGATCACTCAGTCTCTCTCTTCTCTGACAGTTCAGCAAAGGTTGCTAGTGGCCCTAGTTCTCCTGGTTGTCAGGCCTGCCTCTCAGTGTCCGCTGAGATGCACTGCTTGGTTTGGGGTCTTCTGGTAGATGATGAAGTGTACCTAGTTCTCACAGGTCCCAGACGCAAACTGTCATGTCAGTTGATGGTAGATGGTCTGATCCAGCGACCCCTTGCTGTTCAGGGCACGTGTATGACCCAGAAACCAGTTGCACTGGTGTCGCAATCCCAGACTAGTGGTCCTGTAACCCCCGGCAGTTCAGGGTACAGGCAAAACCCAGACATGGACTGCAGCATCAACAGTTTGTGGACCACCTGATTCTGTGTCTCCAGTCAACTCAAGATGTGCAGAGGATCCAGATGTGGGCCATACCAACAGCAATCATAGATTGTCTGTGTGTGCGACCTCCAGGAGGTCAGGGCACAAGTGAAGCCCAGACCTGAACTATAGTGCCAGCAGCTCATGAAGCACCTACTCCCATACCTCACTCAGCGCTGGGCATGCACAGGGAGGGCCCACACACAAACCCTGGTGAGAGCAGTTTGCAGGCTTTCTGAGTGAGGATCTCCTGTCTGCACCAGGCACATGGAGGGTGGAGACTCGATAAACACTACTGTTACTACTTTTTAATAATTTCATTGACCAGGAACTTAGAATCAGAGAGGCCCAGGCTTGGGATTATGGGATGCCAAGGCCAGGACTGCAGAACATTGGAGTAGAAGGGTCCAAAGACCCTTCTGGACTTATTGGAGAGTAAGTTCAGAGCTGCTGAAGATGCTGTCTGGTTCCAGGCGTCTCAGCCCCAGAGGGACACATTGCCCAGGAAGAAATGAACACAGGTAAGCCTAGCATCAGTCAAACTGTGGCCCTGAGGCCCCAGGCATCCAGTGCAGGCAGGTGGCTATGAATTTACTTGTTAAAACTCACCACCCTGCCACTGTGATAGTGCATTTCCTTGTGGGTAAATCTCACCTTCATAAAGCTGCTTTGATGCAGAGGAGGCAGGGATCCGGATATTCCAGCACTAGGGGATAGGTTTCAACTATTCCATTAATTCACCTCCATCTCCAGCCACTGCTTCTCATGTGGCTGACCTCCTCCCTCTGCCTGCACTCTCAGCGTATCTGCACACCAGCACCTTTCACAGACAGACTACAAAGATGCCTGAGACAACCCCACACTTCCCCCAACAGAACCCAGGGGACAGAGAGTGCCATTGAGACCCAGCAGCCCTGTGTCCTCGGTGTGCATCCTAGCCCCCATAGACCAGGGTACTCAGGAACCTGACCATATTCATGTCTGTGCAGGGGACAGGGCCAGGCGCCAGGCAGAGCCTCTGCCTCTCCTACTGCCTGGACCTCTGCAGGTGTCATTCCCACTCTGAGCCACAAAGATAGGATGGGTCCTGAGCTGCTGGAGACACACTGTGGTCCCAGGCCTGTCAGTCCCAGAGGGACATGTTCCCTGGGGAGAAATAGTCATGACTAAACCTACAACAGGTCAGACTGTGGCTGTGTGACAGGACACTGGTGACATGGCTGCACACAAGCTGGATGGGGTACAGAGCACACCAGGAGAGAGGAGTCCAGAAAAAAACAGCTGTGAGAAAGAACACAAAGATGAAAAATTGTTGTTCTGACCAAATCTGAGGTTTTAAAGGCAGGGCATCTGGGCAAAGTGGAAGTGGAACCAGGACAGGAAGTCCACCAGGATGCGGAGTCCCACAGAACAGCATGGAAGAGCCCAATCAGGCTCGTCACCATGCCCAGTGCAGCCATCCACACTCCTGCTACAGCTGACCATCTCTGAGCATCTCATAAGGAGCATGCCGCCTGTCATCAACAGCACTCCTTAATTAAGCAGTAATTGGCTCTCTAAAGACATTTATTGACTTCAAGTGTCTATGTAATCAGATGTGTCTCACATAGTTGTAAAGGCTCGTTAAGTTTTTTTAATAATTAAGTGGCACTTAATGAAATAGGCATAATTGTCCAACCTTGTCCACATGAAACCCTTCTCGGAGACGTGACTTGATAGACCTCAAAGCTGTCACATCCCTCACCCACCCTGGAGCCTGGGTGGAGGGCAAGCAGGCTGTGTCCTGTGGAGATTCCTGAGATCCATGCCCCACCTCAGTGTCACATGTGGATAGGTGGGGACAGAGGGCAGGAACTCCCCCAACAGGCAAAGCAAGCATGGGAGACATGCAGGATCTGGGCCCTGCTCCAAAGCTCTTCCGTCCTGCTCTCATCAGATAGCAACACAGACGGCTGCTCATGCAGGGTGCTGACACCACCATGCATCTGATCCTCACCTCAGCCCTGAGTGGGTAAAATGAGGCACAATAGGATACAGTAACTTTACTCAGAGTGATAAGGCCAGGAGGGTTCAGGGCAGCCCACATCATTGCACACGTGAACATCTGCACGTAAGTACATACATGCACACATACACACTTGCACATATGTATGCAGGCACACTCATATTCATGTATGGCCAATGCCAACATACTTAACCCACCCACACCCATGCATAACCATACACCTGTACCACTGCACACACCCTTGCACTCTTGCCCACCTACACCCAGGTCAGTGAGACAGAGCCCACCTTGAAGTGGGATGTGATGCAAAACATTTTAGCAGGAGGTGGCAGAAAGAATTCAAGTTGCACAGATGTGACTGGCCTGAGCCCAGCCCACTAGGAGGTCCAAGATGCTATTGTATGAATTTTGAGAGTGGCTAGAGGAAAGGCACAGACCCCTCCCCACCTGCAACCAGGGGCTATTGCATAGCAAGTGGCTTCCCCTCTCCATGAAGGAGATACCTACCTTGCTGTCCATGGCTGCCATGAGGACTACATAAGATATGTGGATGAAGTTCCTGCTACATAGCGGGGCTGCAATTAGTAAGCTCTGAAAATGGGGTAAGCTCTGGGCCAAGAGGGCCAAGTCCAGCGGCCTACTGGAGGCAGCAGTCCCTCTCCTATGCTGCAGTGTCATGTGCCACTCTGGGTGCACATTTTAAAAAGGAAATTGACAGTTCACATCCCATCCTGCGATCCATAGCAGCAACCATCACCTCACCATCGCTGTCCCGGTGCCTGCAAGACAAGGGCTGTCCTCAAACCACTTCCCTGTCCAAGCAGGATCAGTACTTCTTGGATTAATGGGTTATGTGTGGCAGGGGCCCCAGGGAAGAACTATCTCTCAGGGGTCCCTGCTTTTAGAGAGGAGCACCCTTCTAAAGAGGTGAACACACAGTTCTGGCTTTTTCTGGAGCTTAGACTCCTAAAATGAGCTGGGAAATCCACAGGAACTGTGGAGTCCTTTTCAGCACAGGAGCTAGTGGTTTTCAGACTCCTGGCTCTGCTCCTACGGGTTCCCAGGCAGGTGGCCAGAGGTCCTGGCTGTCAGCCCTGGTCTGTGACCTGAGTTTGCCAACCCACCAGCTAATGTTTATTCTCTCCCCTGAAAAATGGTGGTGACTGTGGCCTCAGAGGGTGCCTGTGGGCAGAGGCTGCAGCTAAGGCACAGGGTAGTGGCATGGCAGTGCCTCTGAGATGGGGCCTTTTGGGGACAGACACAGAAGTCCTCCAAGGCATACAGGTGGCTCCAGAGCAGAGCCCCAAACAGACATGAGCAGACAACCAGCCAGCTGTGGAAACCAAACTGCCTCCATGGGAATTCTACCCTCATTGGATTTTGGAGCACTTCCCGCCAACTCCAAATCATTTTCAATTGTCCCACCCTAATTTTGAGTGCACTCTGCAATTAGATTCACAAATGACAGATGAGGCCCTCACAGAAGTCCAAAATGGGGGTGCAAAAGTCATACCTCCCAGCACCTGCTCTGCCAACTGTACGAGACATTGGGTGGGGGGACCACATACTATAGACCCCCTGGTGGCCAGCAGCTGAGCCAGGACTGGAACACACACAAGCACCCTTTCCAATAAACATTCCCTGGTTCTGGCAGCTGTGCCCCATGTCCGTAATTAAGTGACAGCATGTCTGTGGTCTGGCAGGGCTCCCATCAAAATAAGCAGGCCTCGCAGACAAAACAAGCAAATCACTGCTCCCAGTGCAAGCCAGGAGGGTGGGACTCCCTGTCTTAGACAGAGCCTGTGCACATGCCATGATCCACACAAGCACCCACAAGTTAATGAGCATCCAAGCTCCCTAGCCAGTGAGGCCAGACTCCTCACTGAGGACCAGGAGGTACAGACCTTCCCTGGGGGACACTCCAGACATGCAGAGAGGCAGCTGTTGGCCTAAGATCATACCTGTCCTGGAGCAGCTGGGTGATCCAGCCATGGAGGATCTGAACAATAACCCATGGCAGCCTGTGCAGGCCCTCACAGAGGACAGTTCCTCCAAAAGTGACAGGCTTGGCAGCCTGAGATTCCATCTGGGAATCAGGAGACCTGGATTCAAATCCTACTCCTTTTTAGCTCCTGCACTGAGCCCTAGTTTCCATGGGGAAACCTGGAGGCCTCTGACCCACTGTGCCATGTAAGAGTACATGGGAGAATGCTCTGTGGATGGTGGGAAGCTGGCCAAATGGCAAGGTTGCCATGACTCTCTCTCTACAGCCCTGGGGCCACCATCTGCCTGCTCATTAAGATCACCCTTGAAAATCTCCACCCGCTATGTACCCATCAGACCTACCTCTCCCAGATGTGGGACTCCACACAAGGGCCTGTCATGGCCTGCAGCTGCTGTCCTTGGGGACCAGGAGGACACTGGATAGAATTCTGCTTGCCCAGCATCTGGGAGGAGTTCTCCTAACTTGGACTCAGAGGTCAGCAACTGGATAGCTGCCTGCCCAGAGAGAGGCAAGGCTGTGAACATCTCTGGTTACAGCAGGAGGATAGCTTCCCGAAGGAGGCAGCCACTGAAGGGCTCCCAAAGACGAGCATGAAGAGCAGAGGCCTGATCTGAGGGGCAAGGTGCACAACACCAGCAGCTGGAGCCATGAGACCCCTGCTGAGGCTCCTTGCCGGGACACTGACCTCTGCCTGCCCTGAACACCAGCAATGCAGTCTCAGCTGTGGCTGTGGGCTCTACCTCCTTCCAGCTGGCCCGCAAGCTCGGCCCTCACCCAGCCCCCAGAGCTCATCTCTGATCTGCACCTCTGAAGTTCAGACAGACAGCTGGGTGGACAGAGACCAATGGGCTGAGAGCGTGGCATGGGGATGCACACATTCTCTGATACTGGAGGGCTGAGCATGATGCTGCAGTCACGTTGGCATGGTTATTACATGTGGACTTACATTCTTTGGTCTGGGCTGCTTCCACTGGCCAATAAAAAGCCCACCCACCACCCCAGTCACACTGACAAAGGGCCTGGGACCCTGCCTCTGACTGAGTCTGAGCCTCATTTTAAGAAATCCTAGTGTATGAAAGCAAGGTTTCAAAGCAGTGGTGCATCAATAAGGTCCACCAGACACTATTTGCCAATTTTGCTCACACAGGGTCCTGTGGGGCAGGAGCTGCCTTTAGCCCATTTTACAGGTGGAAAAACTGAGGCCTCAGGCTTAGTCACCAGCCTGCCTTAAGTCTCTGTGAGCAGCAGATGGCAGTACAGGCCTAGACCCCTGGTCTAATAGGGAACTGCAGAAACAAAACCTCACGATCACAGTTACTGTGTCCCTATGATAAGTACATTGGGGTGCTAGGCAAGATTTGGGGCCTCAGGGGACCTGTCCCCACATCCTGCAGCTTCCCTGTCCTATTGCCTTTGGGCCCCTATGAGGATCATGGCATTTAGGAGATCCTGAAGTCCTTGCTCCTTGTGTGGATTACTGGACGGCTCTCAATACACCAGGTCTGCAGGTCATGAGGGTGAGGAAAGTCCCTCCAAGCAGTCACTCTCCACCCTCAGATTCTGACATGTCAGGGTGGTATGGGTTCCAAACACAGCAGCACAGGGGAGGTCAGTTACAGTGGGGGTGAAATGAGCAGGGAGGGTCTCACATCAGGAAAGGACCTCTCCTACAATGCTGTGACATGATCCTTTCTCTGCTGGAGGCACCAAGTCTCTGAGCAGGGGGCCAGAAAAGACCTGCTGGCCAACAACTGGTCTGCTCCAATTCCAGTAGAATAAGGAAAATCCTCAGGGTAAATAAACATTATGTACTGTGACCTTTGCCTGTGGCTCCAATCAGCCACCTCCACAGTGATGGCCATCATTAGTCACCCATCATTCCGTCTGTCACTTACCTGACAGATGCATCCTGAAGCCCCTTCCCTTGGGCAGGCTCTGTTTTTCATGTGCAGAGAGGCACAGATGTGACAGAGGGTGGGGTGGATGGGGTGTGCAGTTAATACCACTCACTGGGTAAGAAAGACACACCAGGCCTCAAAAGAGTCTTGATTTCCAGAAGATAAGAAGGGCAGCTCCCTGCTCCTCCCATTTCCAGGGGTCTGTGGCCACCAAAGTCCAGGCAGAGTGAGTGGCCTTGGGCCCCAATGTCCCTTGTCAGGCTCACCATCCCTAGCTGGCAGCAGTCTACAACCAGCACTGGATCCAGCAGGCTGGACCGAGCAGAATAAGGAAAGGGGTGGGTCTATCATAATAAAACTACCCAAAGCCAGATGGCTGCAGATCAGGGTGCCCAACAGTGAGTAAGGCCAGGACTTGGGAGCAAGTGGGTCAGAGGATGCGGGAGGGGTCTAGACGAGTAGTGAGGAGCAGCCACACTCCTGCCTACCAATCACACAGCCTTCCATGGGACTCAATGCCCAGATCCCCCGGACCCTCGCAGCTGGCCCTAGACTGGCCCCAGCCTCTGACATCTGTCTCCTCATCCACACAGGAGGGCGAGCCCGAGGCACTGTCCAGCTGTGGGTTTTCACGGTAATTGAATCAAATAACTCAGAGAAGCAGCGACACACATGAGGGCAGGTGAGGATGGAGAGAAGAGGCCAGCCCCTGGGGAAAATGGTATGGGCATCAGCCTGGTGCAATACCCCTATCAACAGACACACAAGGGATGCAAGCTCCCCAGCAGCCACTCTCTGCTTCTCCCTACTTTGGGGCAAGGCTTGTAGCCGCCTGAACTGGAGACTAATCTGTTTCCCTTTGTGGCTGGGAGCATCCCTGTGGCCTGGTGCTTGTCCTTGGGGCAGGGTGAGTCAGTGTGGTACTGTCTTGGTCTTGCCTTGAAAGTAGGACCACCGTCCCTTCCTGCTTCTTTTTCTACACAGCGGGACAGTAATTTGGGCTGTGTCAGGGTCTCCGCTCAGGGTCTGTCCTTTCCCTTGTTGTGTGGGTTCTCCATCATGTCCACAAGAGGCCTAGCCTAACAATGCACCTGCAGACCATACTCTTTCCCCAGGTGTTGGGGATCCAGCTGCATTCAGGAAAGACCATGACCCAGAAGGATCACATCCCTTCAGAAGCACCAGCACTGCCCTCTAGGCCTAGCTTGAGTCCCCAGCCATCCATGATTCTTCTGTTCTTCACCACTTCCAGCAACAGAGGCCCCATTCCTGATCATGAGGTGAGTGGGAGGAGTCTAGAGACCTAGTGCCCATGGGCTGGGTGCAGACCTAACCCACTCTTCCCTTGAGGCCTCAATTCACTCATTTATAAGGTCATACTCTGGGACCTTATGCTTTCTAGTTCTGCAAAGAATTTATTACTCCAAGGACACCAAGCCTGAGTTTTTTTTTCTTGCCATGTGACCCTAAACTCACAAAACCAGCTCTCTGTGATTGGTTTTTTTAATGTTTCAGCACAAGCAGGCCCTCGGGCCAAACTCCCAGGGCTCTATGACCTCAGGGAGGCCCCTCGGCTTCTCTGCGCTTCAGAAATACTGAGACTAGTGCTAGTGCCTAGATAATTAATCACTTAGAATCATCAACAGCACAAAGGGAAGAATCCACAGCTCCCAAAGACTCAGCAAAATACAGTCCAGCTCACCATCCCAGTAGCACTGAGAGTGAGCAGAAGTTATAGGCTGTTTGGTCATCCAATGACCTCCCGAAAGGGCCGACCCTGTGCCAGATTTTGCAGTGATATGAGATGAATCAGACATTGATCTTGTGGAAAGATGAATACCCAGGAAATTGGAGAACAAAATAAATATGAAGAAGACCAAGACTGAACATATGCAATGGGAAACACGATGCTGTGGGCACTCAGGAGAGATCGATGCTGGCTCGATTGCAAGGGGCAGCATCTGGAAGGCTTATTGAACATGAGTTTGGGCCAAAAAGAATTGGTTTGGAGTCTCGGGGCTAGCTCTGCAACTCTACCACAGGAATGAGTGTATTAGAGGTCTCTTGATGTTGGGCAATGATCGGATGCTCTGACCTTGAGGGGAAGGTCATAACTGTTCCTCCAAAGGCTCGGCTCCACTGCAGAAGGAGTGAGGGCTCTCACAATAACAGAGTTAGGAGGCTTGTAAGAAGGGAATAGCTTAGAAGTAGATCTGACTGTGCAAGACACTTGCCAGTCTCCTCTCTGGGTTACTTCCTGCTGCTCCCTCTTCCCCACACTGGGTGGCATCTGCATAACCTCTCCCCACCCAACCTAAAGCGTTTGCTAGGCACTTGATTCAAGGGACTCGATCAGTGACTACAGAAGGCATAAAGAAAACAGGCCAGAGCTGAAAGCCCAGTGACCTGTGGTCCAGCAACAGCCCATGCAGTTGGAAGGAGGTCACTCCCATGAGGCCTTGCAGCTGCCAGCTCTGAGGGGGCCCATGGTGGCCCTAGGTTGCAGACACTGGGAGATGACTCCTGCTATGCATAGGAGTGCTCAGTAACATGAAGAATGCTGCTCACAGCTTTGGGGCAGAGGCTGACCTTTGCTCCCCTGTAACCAGGCCATTGGAAGTGCAGCTGCAGAGGTCCCACAGAAGTAAGCTGGAGGTCCAGCCTCAGGTACCAGAGATCATAGCTGGTATCAGGGTCGGGATATGCCCAAGTCTTAGAGAGACCACAGTGCAGTGGTCTGTGCTTCATGGTTGGGAAGGATAGTCTAGGTGGCAGGCTGCTCAGAGATTTCAAGCTCTGGGGTACTCTGCTAGTAGGGCCCAGAGGTGCCTTGAAAACAACCCAGGTCCCCCCCATCACCATCCCAATTCTCAGGTGGCTGCATCCCCTCCTCTCAGGGATCTTCCTGGCCCTGGTGCCCCTGTCTGAGCTTAAGGTACATGCAGAAATGTCCCATAGTCACCAAGTGTAGATCTGCAGCTCTTCCACTTGCAACTGCACAAGTCTGGTGGGTTGGCTTGCATTTCCTTTCCAGTCACTGTTTCCAGAGTCAATCAAACTAAACCAGCCAGCTCCCCACACTGACCACATGGGGTTGTTGGGAGTAAAATTTCTCCCACAGGCAGTTCTGACCTTCCACATCACATAGCAGGGACCATGGGCCTGTGGGTTCTTTGGGACTGTGAGTCCACCCCAGGAAAGCTGAGGTTTCCCAGGACAGCTAAGAACTCCCAGAAGAAAGAACCTCACCTTCCTCAACCATCTGAGACCTGAGCAGAGACAAAAGTATCTCGCCCATCAAACCAACACATCAGAGGATTTGTCACCTCCTTTTGTCCTGCAGATCAGGAGCTGCATCTCTCCCCAGGCAGATGATGTCCTCAAGTGAGGACCCGTGTCCTCCACCAGACAGACGATGACCCCCAGTCAAGAACTGTGTCCCCCACCATGGGGATGAAGTCCACAAGTTGAGGGCCATGTCCTCTTAGTCTAGCCTATGTTACCTCCTAAGCCGGCACCTTAGCCCTTCTCTCCCACAGAGCCATGCTCCTGCAGAAGGGGTAACAGGGTGTGCCATGGCCTGGCAGACAGGTGGGGACAGCCTCTGCTAACTGCTGGCCAGGATATGTCTGCTCACAGGGACTGATATAAAGAAATGAGTGACCCAGGCAGCCCAACATGCTGGACAAGCCAGTGATGTTTCTTTCTAAAGAAGTATGCGGGGCTTTAGGATAAAAGGAAATAGGCCATTTGTTTTTGTCTCTGAGAAATGGCAAACAAGTCACTTCCTCAGCAGAGGTCCCCTGAAAAGTACAGAGTGGCTGAGAGTGGATGCTTGCTACAACAGAACGTTCCCGCATTCCCAACTCCCAGGTTCCTTAAGTAGGGCCAGATAGAGCATCCCTTATTAACCAGGTCCCCTCCTCCTCAGTCCCATCTGCTGAGTGCTCCCAAGAAGCCCAGGGACAAGCAGAGCCATCTTCAACTACCCCAGCACCCAAGATGGCAAAGCCAGTCCACGCCAGCCCTCCCTTGGGTGGGCAAAGTGAGGCTCTGGATAATGATTTTGAAAGAATGAGAAGGGGCAAGATGCCTGAGGTCATCCTGGTCCATCTGAACACCCAAGCCTGGGGAAACTCCCACAGTACTCTGTATAGGTGTGACCCTATACAGTCTATAGACCTGTCACCTCCTCTGGGATGACTCTAGCCCAGAGACCCAAGACACAAATGCAGGACCCCAGCATGTCTCTGTGCTCTAAAGAGAAGCATCCACCTACCCTACTGCTAGTCTTTCTCACACAGTGTTCAGAACACCAGCAGTCCTGGGCCAGGGACTCCTGGCCTCTGTAGCCATTGGGCAGTTCGGGGCTGTGTTCTTCTTACCTCTCTGGTCTTCCTCCAGCATTATGGAAATGTTACAGTATTGATCCCTGAATGCAAGACTTCCGGTTCCATTTGTCACTGCCCACAGCTGGCAGGCGTGCAATTATCAGTGCCATTGACTGTCTTCAGGTCAGAGCAGGCTAGATGCCCAGACCCTCTAGGACCAGTTAGGGCCAGGAGGAAAAGGGTCACTGTTTGGAGGAGAGGGTCACCTTGTACCAAACTGAAACTCATAGACATGATGGCATGGACCCCACTGTGGCCCTGCAGGTCAGTGGCGCGTCCATAACTGAGTAAGGCCAGAGTGTTCAGGATGATCAAGAGCCTCTTGGTCCAGTTGTGGCCAAGATGATAGCAGACCTCTTGCAACCTGGGCTCCTCATCCTCAGCTGTCCATGCCACATTCTATGTTTGCTCCAGGAACTGGCCACAGATGATTTGCTTGCTGGGCCCACGTTTTGTCACTTGTCTTTCTATGCAAACCTCTGTAGAACAGTGTCACTTGGGTCTATCACCCTTGCCACCCACGCCTCACCCAGTGCCTGCAGTGTGCAGGGGCTCCACAACTATAAATGGAAAGAAAGGATCTGGCTATGCCTTGCAGAAGCAGGCAAAGGGAGCACCCAGCTCAGGATGCAGCCCCAGCTTGTCTGCTCTCTGCAAGCCCACAGCTAACGCCAGCCTTCACAGTGCAGCCAGAGTGCTGTCACCTTGGGCTGGTTACTTAAGCCCCACCTGTGCCTCAGTTTCCCCACCTGCAAAATGGACCTACACTAGCATCTCATGTAGTTGTGGCAGAACCAAAAGAACCACCTCACAGCTGCCCAGGCCTTCTGGCCCAGAGGTCCCCACAGACACTGGAGTGAACTGAGCTCCTCATAGCCCACACATGGATGCTCACTGCCTGTGGAAGATGCAAAGCTGACTCCTGGGCCAGGCCTCCCTCTGCATGCCAGGGTCCCCAGGGAGACAGCCAAGGGGAAATAACAGATAAACCCTCACAAGCTGGGCCTGGTGGGACCTCATAGTTTAGCTCTCAGTTGGAGACCACAGCTTTCATGAGGCCTGGGCTCTTCCCATCCTGGGGTTCTGCAATCCCAGGACTTTGACATCAGCTTGAAGCTGTGGAAAAGAGGCATGGGAACAACTGCTTTCTACAAGCCTGGCCACACACTCCCTCCTCAGCCCGCAGAGCCCAGCCTCTGGCCCACCAGTGTGATGACAAAAGACCTAGCAGTGTGGTGACACTGTGCCCAGAGGACAGTAGCAGGTCTGGGGTGCAGGACAATTTCTGCCTTGCTGTGTCTTACTGTCTATCCCTGGAGGTTACTGGGAGGAAGCAAAAAGGCTGAGGTATCCTCACCTGTGCACATCCTGCGCCCATGTCAGGAGACTAAGGAGTGCTCCCCAGCACTGTGTGCTTTTCTCAAGCAGTCCCCACAGGACAATTTCCTGGAGCCTGATGGGTCCAGGTGGATGGGGAGGTAGTCTGTCTTCCAAGGGCCACACAGAGCAACCTCTCACCCTGATGCTTCCTGTTTCCTCCCACACTCTGCTATCCAACAGTTTCCCTGCCACTCAGCCTGGTAGGATTGGAGGAGAGCCAGGTGGGATCCCCTGTTTGGCAACACTGAGGCTGCCCCCTAAGAGTCACATTCTCTAAAGCCCTAGCCAGGAATATGGAAGAGAGGTGAACGGGAGAGCGGTCACCATCTCTAATCGAGTGGAAATTACATAGAGCATGACTATACAGGGATACACTCTGCCCACCCGGTGCCCCTGCAGGTGGCTTGCTGGCCCTTCAACTGGAAACACAGTTGTCCTTTTGCAGGTCCCCTGAAAAATACAGTGGCTGAGAGTAGATGCTTGCTACAACAGAACTCTGCTTCTGGCCTCCCATTTGCAGAGCACCCCTTGGACGTCACAGGGATGCGCAGTAGGTTGAATGTGCAGTGTGGATGTGAGTCCTGCCCTGAATAACCATATTCAATGTGTGAGAACCAGGACAAACAGGCCCCAAGGAAGGGCCTATGTGGTGTTTATTATCATGCTTGCTCTGTCATTGTTTGACCCCTAGGGATCTCTAAGGCAAATATGTAAGGTGACAGGCCAGTCAGGAGACCACACAGACATCTTGGCAGCCATATTCCTGACAATTCCAAAGGCTGCAGACATCTGTCTTTCCTACTGTTGAGGCAGTGCCCCCAGGATGGCCTCAGAGAAAAGGAGAGAAGCAAGAGAAGAAATGGAAGACTGAGCAAGGAGATTCCCAGCCTTTGTTCTGGGGCCACAGCCTGGACCCTGGTTGGTCCTGGCCCTGAGGTATCCAGTGCTGACTATCTGCTCCCCAGAGAGTAGTCCGTTGTGTGGTACAAGCCTAAAAAGCTGAGAAGAGAGAGGGAGGGAGGCAGAGAGGAAGAGGAAAAAGAGAAAATGCATGAAGGTCAAGGGGAGGATAGAGCTTACAAAAGACCTTGGCCAGCACACGGCCAGGGCCTGCAATGACTCCAAGGCCACAAGGACGACAGGTGTCGGGGAGCTCCCCATCTGGTGGCTACATGTGGTGGGTCAGGGTGGGGTAGAGTGGGAAGGGAGCAAGGGGCTGCTGCCAAGGTCTGGGCTCCTCTGACTCTGAGCCAGGCAGCCACCTGCCTGGGAACAAGTTCCACTGGGCACAGTTTCACCCCAGAGCAGATTCTCTATCTCCCAGATTGGAGACCCTAAAGACTGGAAAGCTGTGAAGGTTGAGCGGGCTGCAGATGGAGCCTCTGGAGCTCTAGGCCCCAGAAACCAGGTCCCCTAAGAGGCTCCCAGAGCAGGGAAGTGAGCCAGACCCCTCCAGCCTCTGTACAGACAAGCCGAGTCTCCAACCGGACAGCCTTCAGGCAGCAGACCATCCTTCCTGTCCCTTCCTCTGGGTAATCTCAACCAGGCACCTGTAACCTAGAGGTAAAGTGCTGGGCTGGATATCCCACAGTGGGGCAGGGGACACTCAGGACTCTAGCGGCACCTGACCAGCCTGGTCCTTGCTCTTCTGTTAATTCATCAACGTGTTAGCAGCAAGGGAAGTGCAGAGCATGTGTAAATAGCCTTACCAGAGCATTCCATCTGAGTGCTTGGCTGTGGTCCCTCCAGCTCTCTAGCTACAATGAGAAGGCACTGGACTCTCCTAGGAGGCCTGGCCTCCTCCCAAGGACAGGGTCAAGTGTCTCATCTTTGTGTATGAAGGACGACAGATTCGATTAGGCAGAGTTCTGCAACCCACTTAGAATTGATTTGGATATAAATAGATAGCATAAAACCCATCCTGGGGACACTGCGGGCCAGCCTTCCCAAAGGGTCATGCTGAAAGACGTGTGAAATTGTGGTCACCTTAAATCTGAGTAGTGCTGTGACTCCTGACACAGAAGTGCCACAGCTGAGGAAGCTCAGGACAAAGAGGAGCACAGCTGGACTCTGTCCATACTCTCTGTCTGTCCATCTACGCATCCATCTCTCCATCTAGATCTACCTACTTATCTATGTGCCGATCCATCTACCCCTCTATCTACCAGTCTGTCTCTCTTTATCTGTCTCTTTGTCTCTGCGCCTCCATCTACGTAGCTATCTCTTTATCTATGTGTGCCTCTCTCTCTATTTCTTTATCTGTTTCTCTTTGTTGATGTGTCTATCTCTCTATGTATCTGTCTGTTGTCTATCTCCTCTACGTGTCCTGTACACTACTTGTTCTCTCACTGATAGATAAACTTCTGGGGAAGGAGAGTTAATTATTCACTAGCTGTCTTTGGTTGCTTCGGACCCATTGATTTTGTTTCTGGTTCTCCCTTGGATCCGGTGCATGGATTTAAGTTTGATGGCATTAAGTCTTTTGAATAATTAATGTGGTCATTTAACCTGAGTGGAATGAGCAAATGTTACCTTCTACTTAGGCAATGAAAAAAAAATCCCCCTAAGGCAGTTTTCCCAAACCTGCTAATGTTGCCCAGCACTGAGAGCTGGTGTCCGCCTCAAGCAGCGAGCAATACTCGCTCTGCTGCTCCTCTTCCCAACAGGAGAAAATCAAAGTGTCCTCATTCCCCCAGGATCCTCAAGACTCCCAGGTGGCTCAGCATCTCATTTTTAGGAATTATGGTCAAATGTTTGACTGTACTGTATATGATCAGGATACCTTGCTGACAGTTTCCTTCTCCAGAGCTTACCCTCACCTACCACCATCTGCTTGGGACCAGGAAAGAGGTGATCAAGTCTGCAGTTATAATGGAGTCCCTGGTGAGCACATGGATCCAGATTTCTCACACATCTGCACACTTGTAGGTTCCCCCATGCCGTGCGCTGCCCTGCAAGGTCAGAGTGGACAGGACCAAACCAGGAGAAATTCTTCCCAAACAAGTGGAGAACCCCACAGTGTATCCAACAAAGACAGCCACATGGCCTATGTGTACTGTGCCTGCAGCCACAGCTGTTCTCCAACCATAAGATGAAGCCACTCTTTCCCATCAAGACCTTGGCCCTGCCTAGGGATGGAGACAAACATGCCTCTTCTCAGAAGGCCAGGACAAAATTCCTGTGGGGGACAATGCCATCATCCTCTGTGCCAACCCAGACCAGTTTGCACATCAGCATCACTGCCTCCCAGGTGTTAACCTTGGCCTGGGGTCCATATTAGCCCTGGGAGACACTTGGTGATATCTAGAGACCATCTGGACTGTCACAGTTGGAGGGAGTGCCACTGGGAACCGGAGGGTGGAGACCTGGAAACAGCCAAACATCCCAGAAGCAGATCAGCCCACAGCTGAGAGCACCCTGCAGTGGGCCCGGAGAGCATGCCCCATGTGAAAGGAGAGCGGGTTGAGAGTCAGAGAGCAGCAAAGGATAGTGCGATTGAAGGAAGAGGGGGAATGAGGCAAAGAAGGGACCTGGCTTCTAGAAGCCACAAAAGGATTGTTCCCAAAGCCTCCAAAGGAGTGCAGCCCACAGCCCTGGAGCCATGCTCACTCACAGCGTCAAGCTCTCTCCACAAGGACACAGACCTCCTCTGTCTCACCAGTGTGTACCCTCAGAAGTATCTTAGCCTGGCATGAGCCTCTGACTCAGGGGTGTCCAGATGCCCACATCCAAAGGAGAAGCAAGTCTCCACGTGTCCTCCTGCATCAGCCTCCACACCCACACTGCCAGTTACCACAACAGCCTGTTCTATCATCTGAATCCCCCAGGCAGGCCCTCCTTGGATCAGATTTCACTGAATCCTGATGGGCCTCACGGGGGACCCGGTGCTGGGCAGTGGCTATGGTCAAGGATGTTGGCAACCTGAGGTCTAGTGGGGTCACACATCTGCGTTGCGCCAGCCCAAGGCCTTGTCAGGGGCCCTGACCGGACACTGTCACCCACTTGATCCAAGGCCTTTGACCCAGTCCTGTGTCCCTCTGCCCAGCCTGTGCAGGAAGATACTTCAGCTAGCCAGGTAGGCTCCTAGTCAGCCCACTTATCCATGCTGCTTGCTGTCTGATCTTCTTCTGGTGCCATGCCAGGGACAAGGAGACAGTGTGGGCCTCTTTGATCTGTTGCACTCCAAAGCCCTCCCCACCAGGCCTACTCACCATCCCAACTGCCCACCTCCACTCCTGCAGCACAGTATTCACTCAGCACCTACTGGCTGGGACCTGCCACATCCCAGGCATGTCATGTGTCAGTGAATAGTACATACAGTGCCTTGCTGTAGGGAGTCTACAGTCCAAATTCCAGACCTCACTTTACGTCCCACGTCTGCATCTTAGATCTATGTTCTGGCCCTGAGTTTGGGTCTTTCCATATTCCGCTCTTTCAGGGTAATGAGGACACCTTTCTAATAGAGCTCTCTACTCTACCCTCAATAATCCAGGGACATGCCTCTATAAAACACAAATAGGGTCACATCCATGCACTTTATGACTACTATTTACAATTCTTCAAGCCTATTATCCTCCCCTGGAAGTGCTCAGCTAGTTGTCAGAAAGCCCTTGAATGAGGGACTTCTGGGTAAATCCTGGACCTGTCACTGTTTGGAGCTCATGTTGGTTCTGATTCTGCCAACTTGGGTGCCTATGGATTGACCTGAATGTGGCAAGCAAGTACCGCTCCCCAGCACCTGCACTGGCCTCCTAACTGCATGGTACTCGACCCAAGTCTGTCACATCCCTTACCTCTGGCATTTCCCACCGCTGTCCCCAGTCATAGAAAGCCACCCTCAGCCCATGCCTCCAACTCCCATTGACCCAGCACCTCCCCAGGAAAGCTTCCTGCCCTCACTCCTCCTCTTCCTTCTCTTCCTCTCCCTTCCTCTTCCCCTTTCTTCCTCCTCCCTCCCTCCTCATTCTGCACCTCATGTATATTTCATGGTCTGCTCTTGGAAGATTATGAAAAGGTCATCTGCTCCCACTCCTGTGACCCCACTAGACCTCAGGTTGCCTAGTAGCACTTCTCTCTCTCTCTGTGCCTGGTATTAAACCTGACCCAGATTACATTTTTTGAATGTATGGTTACATGATGGTGGACAAATGCTATAATACCACAGAGAGGGTGGGGGCAGGTTGCCCTCTGCTAGCCACCTAGAGGCCACCCCTCAGGAAGGGGGAGAGGGAAGCCTCCCAACAACAGCATCTGTCCCTGCAGACCCAGTAGATTTGCTGAGAACCTGACTCACTCCCAGCTTGGCCTTTGAGCCTGGGTCAGGTATCTACTGTATGCCAGCCTGTGAGCTCTTCACCCGCACAGTCTCATCCAATCTGTGGGGATGACCTGGGAGGCTAGGCTGTGTGGCCATTTGTCAGCCTCTGAAGCTATGCAACAAAGCACCATAGACAGCTGATTTGAACAACAGACACAGTTGCCTCGCAGCTCCAGGGTATGAAGATCCAGCCTGAGGTGTCTCAGTGCTGGCTCCTCTGGGGTCACTGAGGAGGGTCCATCCCTTCTCTTACCTAACTCTTAGAGGGGCCAGTAACCCTGGCACTCCTTGGCTCCAGAGCAGGGTAGGGAATCAGGCTTAGACTACCCTACCTTGTCTGCTCCCCTCACTCAACTTCTAAGGGGCTGGCATCTACAGCCCTCTCTTTGGCCAATCCTACCCTTACCAACACAGTGATGTCTGGAGTTCTGCCTGTGGCTTTAGGTCTCTCTCTGGCAGGCCTTATGGGACCCATCTTAAATATCCATCCTTCTCAGAAACATAAACATTTGGGGGAGAGGGTTGGGTGTTGTCCTAGCATTGAGAGACAGACAGACAGAGAGCAGCCTCACAGAGCTCCTGGAGGGGGAGGCAAGTCTAGGGGGCAATTTGAGGTAAGCTGGAGAGGGATCTGGGACTCTTGTGCTCTTCATTTAATTGGAAGAATACAAACTTCCCCCATGAGGTGGACCTGATTCCTGATCCATGGCCTAAACCTCAGGCTGAGCTCAGCACCTCATTTCCAGAGGAAAAGGGCCACAGGTGTTTGAGTCTGCCTGTGTAAAAGCTGGTAGAGCAAGTATCCGAACCTGCACCCAGCTCTTACTCCTGTCATTAATTTATTTCTTGCTCTAATATGATGAATGTCTGTGGATTTTTAAATTGTCATTGATTATTCTTCATTCTGCATAAAAGTGATTAGAAATATAGTTGGAGAAAATGACCCCATGTTAATCACTTAAATTTCTACACGTTTTCTACCCCATGACACTTAAATATTTAGTCCTTGCTATGGCATCGTTAGATGGACAAGACTAGAACTGTTGTCAAGATCCCATTTTCACAGCTGAGGAAACTGATCATACTATTATAGGCAAAGAGTGGGGCGGGTCAGGGTCCAAGCCAGTGACCAAGTCCAACCTACAACACCATGGATTTCCCAACCAAGGTCAATTCCATGGTCAGCCCCACTGATCAGAACTCCACATCCACCAGCACCCACATGTCCATCATCCTGATTACTTCATCAGTGGTGCTCACTAACCACATATCCAGCAAAGCTTTGGGATGTCTGAAAATTCCATCTCTTTGACCTCAGGGCTTCAGCCAAGCCATGCTGTGTATGTGACCAGCCATGACAGAGTGACAGCTGTGACTCCAGCTCATGAAATACAAGCCTGTCCCACTGAAATATGCAGACTCCCTGAGATAAAGTGTGTCTACATGTGAAACATAGTAGCCAAGCCCTGCTGCTCCTGCCCGGTCTCTTATCTTTATTACTTACCCCAAGCAAGGGTGTCCTAATTCTGACCTCAAACCATAGAAGCTGCAGATGGAGGGGCGGGGAGCACGTGCACAAAGGAGGGTCACTCATATCAAAGAGCACTGGGGTTTTCTGGAGGGCTTACCTGCTTCTGAAACAGGACCTACCAGAATGGGGCTAGGCTGAGAAAGAGAACACACAGATTTACCCATAATCATGTGAGATTGCAATAACATCACACTGGCCATCTCCAGTACACACACACACACACACACACTACAGCTGGCTGTGGATTTGTGTCTGGGATACCAACAAGAACATCTGTGTAAGGGCAAGAAAGACCCCACCCTGCCTTCCCAGACCAATACATACACCACGCACACGCACATACCTATACATATACCTTATACAGCACACATGCATATATACACAATGCACACACCAAAACATGCATGCATGCATGCATAATACATACATACTATATACACAGACATCATACACACATATACACCACACACTCCACATGCATGCATAATTCATGTATATACAAGTGAATGCACCAAAATGCACACGTGTACACATATACACACAAACATACACATATTTCCACACACATCCTGGTCTATTTGATAAAGAAGTAAAATTCTCTCCTTTGAGTCCAACTTCCTCAGCTTCTCAATCCATGAGCACACCTGCATTCCTTCTCTGCATTGGGAAGCCTGTTAGCCCAGATTGCAGCACCTAGCGCGCAGGCAGTAATCAGCACCCAAATAGTACCCAGTACACAGAACAGCACTCAGGACACATGCAGCTTCCCAGAACACAGGTAACAACCAGCACATAGGCAGCACCCAGCATGCAGGCAGCACCACACATGCATGTACCAACACCTAGCATACAGGTAGCACTCAGCACACATGCAGCACCCACCCTGCATACAGCGCTCAGCACATGTACATCCTAAGTCCCTGTACTTCAAGTAAAGGTAAGTGGTTGCTTAAAAGTTTCACACAGTTAAAATGAGACCTGACTATGATGTGGTTTGTAGTATGGCCCTAGGAGTCCAGTAGACACTGACTGGTTGTGCTGAGGCTTGTAATTGGGATCCATGACACATGTGGGGAACAAATCCATGGTCCCTGACTCCCTGGCTAGACACAACTACATTCAGGCAAAGTACATGCAATTCTACCTCTCCTGCAACCCCCGGGTCCTCAGGACCTCAGTCCAACTGCAGCACAAGGGCAGAGCTGGTGAGCTGCCCCCTTCCAATGTCATTGCAAGAGGACCTGAAAGTAGTGGTGAATGTTGAAGTCTGGCTCCTGAACCAGCTTGTTTTTCTGAGCCCAGCAGTGCTCGGGTCTGGCCTGGGAGTTGTCAGAGGAGTTATGAATGGATCACTCCTGGAATGAGCAGGGCCTTGGGAAAGATGTTTTAAAATTTGCAACATGGGGGTTTTATTTATCTATTTATGTCCTGCCTTGTTCAAAAAGGATTTAAGGCAGCTTACAAAGATACATAAAGTAGAACAAAGAGCCATCAGTGAGAAGAAGCTGGGAGTTGAGGCTGCAGGCAGCAGGGCGATACAGCCAGTGCAGCAGAGCAGAGAGGCAGTGTGGTACCTGTTGGGGACACAGGCCATGCTCTCTGTCCTGCTGCTAAGGACATTTCCTTCTCTAGCTGAGCTTCTTCCATGCCACTGAGAATTCTGACTTGTTCATTATCTGTGTTACACCAGGTGTCCACACATGTGTGCACACACACTCAGTGAAAGAAAGCCTCCCTTGGGGACTGGGTATGACTTAGCAAAGCAGCACTAGCCAGGGCAGCAACCTCAAGGCTGGAGTCCTGCAGCCTAGCATTGGGCCTCCTGCTGGTCACATGTACTGAGCACCAGGATGTGATTTGGAACCCTTATAGGAAAAAAAGGATGCCATTTCTCTGTCACACACACACACACACACACACACACACACACACACACACCAGTCCCACTGGGGGAGAGTGGTTTTAGACACATAGCCAGTCTATGCTTCACTGAATGCTCTTCTTCAAAGGACCCAGAATGGTGCATATACATCTTCATTGTGTGTGATTGCTCTGTTTCCCTTCCTGCTTATGGTATGTGTTGAGCAGTGTCCTCTCAAAAGATATGGCCAATTCCTCAACCTAGACCCTCTGAATGAGGCCTTTTCCAACACAAGGTCTTTGTGGATATGACTGAAGATCTCGAGATGAGAACATCTTGAATTCAGGGTGGTCCCTGAATCCAGTGACAGGTATCATTATAAAACCTAGAATACAAGAGGACACAAAGACTGGGGGACAGGAGGCTGTGCAAAGATACAACAGAGGCAGCAGAGACTGCAGCCACGGCTGAGGTACCCCTGGGCCCACCAGGAGCTGGAAGATGCAGGAAAGCCCCTCCCAGGAGCCTCCAGAGGGAGCCCAGCCTGCTGACACCTTGATTTCAGACTTCGGGCTCCAGAGCTATGACAGAATAAATTCCTGTTGTTTTAAGCCGCCCATTTTGTGATAATTTGTCACAGCAGCCTCAGAGAGCTAGCACACTGACTGACTTAGCTTGTCGCTTATACACTGTAATCAGACTTATAAACCCACAAGCTGTGCTCCCTTAGCTACTGTTGCCGTTACATACGAGTGGCCACGTCATCTGTGGCACTGACCCACTGTCACCCCTGATCTCTGATCGCCTCTCCAGATGAGCTTCGTCTTGGTGTCTTCTACCCTAGGTCAGGGGGGTTGCATGGGGAGAGGGTCTCAGGCATCATGGGTAGGGCTGTCTGTAATCCACTGGACAGCAATCTGTCCCTGCTATGCTTTCAGCAAACAGCTTCTCCAGTTTGCAGATGACGTCGCTTCCTTCTGATGGATAGAAGTTCCCACAAGATGGGCTCACGTGAGTGAATGAATGATCTCCAGTCCTTACTGTCCACCCCTCATCACTGATATGTACAAATTGCTTAAAATCAATGGATCTAAGCTCTTAGTCACCAGCTGAACCACCTAGGTCCAACCCTTGCAAGCCTCCCACCCCCACCCTGCCCTGCAGACGCTGGATCTGCTGCACCGAGGGGAAGAGTAGAAAGATTATCAGGGCTTCTACACAAGGCAATTTCTAAGCCTTTTTAAATCCCTGCTGGAACACGGTGGAGTATAAATAAATAAATACTTCCAAAGCAATTTCCATCTGCCCTCCCCAAGCTGGGACTCATCCAAACACCCCGGCTGTCAGTGCCCGAAATGCAGCCCTGTGGCCCTACACAAGAATATGGGTCCCACCGGGGGCCAGCTCTGTAGCCCTGGCAGAAGGCAGCAATCCCACTCTGCAGACAGCAATCTCCTCCCGGCCTGGTTCATTGGGAATCATCACCAGCCAACTATTAATCTTCAATCATACTTTTATCGTGTTTATTTTTTTTCCTCTCTCTCTCCCCAAGACCGGGAATATCAATATAGCAGCTGTCACGGGTCGTTACCAACTGCATTGTCCCTGCTATTACAGCGAAATAAAGCCAGATAGCGAGACTGCAGGAGCAGTGCGATCGACAGCTTATCTGGGCATCCGAGGGAGCGTCCTGTGAAATGATATTGTGCTGTCACATCTGGGAATGTATCTCCTCCTCCAACAAAGGCAGCGAGTTGATGCTGCAAATGGGAGCTACCTCCCCACAGAGCGTCGTCAGCGCCCAGCACCTACACACACACAACCTGAAAGCACACTCAGAGCTGCCCTACTCCAGGAAGCAGGGCCCACCAAGAGAAAAGGCAAGCAAAGCACTAGGATGGCAGGCAGGCAATCTCTGTGTCACCCTGGACCCAGCCTGATGTGCCTCTTGGTGGCAGAATGGCAGCGCAATAACGAGGGCACCTTTCTTTTGCAGAAGGGGCCATGGGGACTATGTGGGACATAAAATTATGGGCACGGGCACCAGACACCTATGAGTGAGAGGATGGATAATGGCGATGGTGACAGTAAAGAGGCGTGGCCACAGTGATCCTGACACCACAGAGTCAGAGAAGGACAAGTGCAAAGGTCTGTGACTCCATGCATGGCTGTGAGGCTGCACTAGTCTTCCAGAGCTGCTGTGACAAAGGACACACACTGGTGGGTGACAAGGGAAATTTACTGACTCTGGTTCTGCAGGCTGGAGTTCGAGATCAAGGTTCTGAAGAGCTGGTTCTTTCTGGTATCTGAAGAAGACGCTGTCCAGGGCTTCTGTCCAGTTCCTGGGACTCTACGGATCCTTGGTATTTCATGTCTGGTAAAGCGATCACCCCATCTGTCTCTGTGGTTTTGTAGTGTTCTCCCCCGAAGTGGCCACCTTTTCCTCCTCCTATGGAGACATGGCTGTTGAGTAAGGCTCACACTATTCCTGCAGGATCTCATTTAGTTTGATTTTATCTGCCAAATGCTACCTCCATATATGGTGACACTCACAGGTTCTGGGGGTGAGGACCTCATAGGTCTTTCTGGGGTGCAGTGTTCCTCCCAAAACAGGGAGCCTCTTGCCATGGCTCCAGGGATGCCTGGGGTAAAATGGTTCTTCCCATCCTCTTGGACTGGGTGACCTTCATCTCCATGAGTGATCCAGATAGTGGCCCCTTTGCAGGACTTTACCACCCACCCCAGTGAGGGGGATGCCTGGGCTGTCTGTTCTCCAGTTCCTTCCAGTGCTGCCTTGGTGTCCTCTGCTAGACAGTCCCATCTCTGTCCCTGGGGATGACACACAGGGAACAGACACCTATGGGGACCAGACAGGGAATTTTCAGGCATGATCCTGCCTGAGAGAAGGGAGGGGTGAGGAGCTAAGGACCTGCAGGCTACCCCCGGAGTGTGTGACAGCTTTCATCCATATAAGTTGGTCACACTACAGCTGCACAGACACTGCACCTTGGGATAATACAGTCCTCAAACAAGCAGGTGGCAGCTCCGAGAGAGAGGTGCCAGAAAGATGGGGGTACCCCACCCTCAGGCCCCAGGAATGGCCAGGTGGGGCGCAGGGCTGGGATAGAAGCCCTACAGAAGAGGCCCAAGACACCCCTGGGCCCCTCAGCCTCCTGCTCATCTGAGAGGCCTGCGCCTGCTTCTCCTCTCTTGGGGGATGGGCAAAGGATTGATTTCTGTAAATATAAATCCCTACTGAGACCTTCTGAAGGATCCATGTGATTGTGGCAAGATAGAACAGGAACAGAGAGGTGGTAGGAAGGGACTGTACCCCGCAGCCATGGTTAAATAACCCTCACACTGAGTGCACAGCAGCCTCTAAACTATTCCTAGCTGGACCCTGTAGCCAGCTATGGTTCACCAATCAACTGGCCTGCAGATACAGCCCTAGCCCCACCTCAGCCCTGCAGGCAAGGGCCAAGGTCTGAGATGGAGTAGGCAAGGCACTCATGGAGTGTGCCCAGACCTCACGCCAGCCCTGCTCCTGGACCCATGTTCCATAAACTTTGGCTGGTCCACAGAGCAGGCAGCAAGTGCTAGGCACACAGAGGCCTCTGTCCCTCAGAGAGGAAGGCCCAGAGGCACAGGCAGGGTATAGGAAACAGGGACACAGCTCCAGCAGAGATGAAGGAGGCATCCTGTGGGCTCAAGTAGTAGCACATACAGCCATGGATTGGGCAGGGGTCCCCCTTGACCCAACCCTGGTAGGCCCCACTCACCACCTCACCAGCTCTTCTGGCCAGCAACTTAAGGTAGATACACTTGCTCTTTTCCAGAATCACATGTGCCATTTGTGTCCCCAGGATCTTGGCCAGTTACTCAGGAGGACTCAACCCACCACTGCCCTAAAGTTGAAAAAGCTCCCTGCTACCCACTGGCTGCTGCGCTATCATCAAACTTATTCCATCAAGCTGGCCTCACACAGATCAAACACAAATGCACTCCCAGCCAGTGCATGGCCACTGCATCCACCTCTCTGAGCTGGAGCCAGCAGGACAGCAATGTTAGTGGAAAAGCAGCAGGCTGCTAGGGGAATAGGTCTGTGTACTGGGGTCATGGCCTCACACCTCCAAAAATGCTCACCCTACACCACCTGCAAAAAGGAAGTCCTAGCTTTGGGTCAGCAGCCAGCTCTTTTTAGGGAGGTCACATCAGAGCCAGGGTTTGGGGGCTCAGAGGCCTGACGGACCTGCTTGCCACTGGCTCCCGCTCACTGCCTCCATTTCTTTGTCTAGAATCTTGTCTTCCACTGTCCCTCACTCATCCATACACTCACACCCTCAGCTATCATGCTGCCATCTCCCATGCAGCTCTTTCCTAGGGACAGGCCACCCAAAGAGCAGAGTCTCTCAAAGCCCTCTGAATGCAGTTCACAGGTGACAGTTTCAGCACATGAATGTAGTATATTGAGCCTATGGTACAAGGTGGAGCAGCTACAGTTGATGTCAAAAGAACACATGTAACTGTGTCCTGCCAGCACTGTCTTCAGAGGTGGAGCTGGGCCTGACCATATTCTGATTGCTGCTGTCCTGGGCTGCCTGGAGATCAGTTGGCATCAGGACAGGGGAACACACAGGGTCATGCAGACCCACTCAATAGCCAGCAGGTAGACAGATGCCTCCTGCGTCCTTGAGGCTTCCCTGCTGATCCAGAGCTGCCAATCACCCCAGGAGATTGGCCTTGGACCTGGTCCTGCTCAGGATTTACCCTCTTCAGCCTGGCTCCAACCTGGAACACCCAGTCTCCATCTGATCAGGGTCCCATGTACTTGGGAAGGGTGGGCCCTGCAAATCACCAAGGCAGGGAGGGACAGTTTGTGGCTGAACTCTCCTCACAGCCAGAGCTGGTAGGACCACGTGGGGTTTGGTTCTCCACCAGACACTGAGCTCCAAGAGGATGGGGCACATCCCAAAGATGCCAGGCACATTGGTGCACAATTAAGGGTACCCCGTAGCTGGGTTGAATTGATCTACAGTTGGAGAGTGCTGATGGCAGTGAGGGACATGGTGAGAGTACCCTGAGACTGTATGACAACCCTGGGACTGGGCACGCAGCTCCAGGCTCCATAATCCTCTGGTTGCCAGAAGACATGACAAAACCACTCTTAGCTGAGATTACCCTATGCCATCCTAAAGACGATGTCCAAAGAGCCACCTCCAGCTGCAGGTAGGAGACCACAGGACCAAGATGCAACTGGGTCCCTCAACTATCACTACTTCACAGTGACACTGCTAGGTTAGAGCAGGGTTTTAGGTGGAAAAGTCCCTTGTGAATGCTAAGCTGGGCAGTGTAAAGGCTTGGCATCATGATGGTGGTGGTGGTGAAGTGGTGGCAAATGACTCACCCAGGAGCACTGTGTCCACAATGCCATGAGGCTCATGTGCTGTTTTCCTTGCATGAAGGAGGAACCTGGACCCCAGGGGTGGATCATTTTCCCAGAGGTGTAACAGGCCAGGTGTGTGCCAGGTTTCTGCTGCAACTGTGTACTCAGTAACAAGCTAGCCTCCAAGGTTGGTGACATTATAAGTGCTTTGTTTCCTCCCTTCCAGGCCTGTAGGGAGCCCAGGTTCACTTGAGGCTCACAGGTCTTGGGTCATCCCCGAGTGTCACTGCCTTGCAGCCTGTGGCTCCTTGGGTGAGCGTTTCTCACAGCAGATGACAGCATGTAGAGCCAGGCCCAGATATTACGCTGATTACGCCTTCACATCTTATCTGTTAGCAGCTGTGCCCAGGCTGTTCACAAGGCAAAACCCTGGGCCAGAGAATCCAAGGAATAAGCTCTCCAACCAGATGTCTGACATGCTGCAGTAAAAGAGAGACACAGGGACCAGACACCATCTACCTCTGGCAACACCAGCAGCAGAGCCCGGATTCATGCTGCTGCCTCTGAGAATGTACTTTCTTGGAACCAACATGTCCATGGAGACCAAGAGGGCTCAGACATGAACTCTGCCTCCCAGAGGCCAGAGACTTCCACCTTTGCTGAGTACCCATGTGCAGTGGCCACAGAAGTGTGAGGAATCACAGTTTCTCTGTACTCTCTTCACGGAACACAGGATCTGCCCTTCTGGGCTTGCCCTCTCTGGCCCAGGCCTTCTTCCAGTCCATCCCTGCAGCCTTATCCCAGGGCTGAGCGCATTTCACAGCCACTGCCTGCCCTGCCCACAGGGGACAGAGTGGTGGGACTGTCTTCCACCAGGGCCTCACAGGGGCACCAAGGGGCGTTTCAAAGGTAGTTTTTAAAACATTAAAAAAGGACAGATAAGGAAATTGAATCTACAAATTGAGGTTTGCATACAAGCAAATGGTAAGTTCCAGTGCCCGTGACCTCCTGCCAGACTCTCACCAGGGCCTCCCCTGGTCACTTTCCCAGAAGCCAGATGCACTACTGTGCATATATACATATATATATATATATATATGTGTGTGTGTGTGTGTGTGTGTGTGTGTGCGTGTGTGTGTGTGTGTACATGTGTGAAGTGTGTACATGTGTGCATGCACGTGCACATGCATTTGTGATGTGTGTGTGCAGTACACAGGTGTTGCATAAGTGTGTGGGAGCATGTGCATCTGCACATATGTGATCATGCATACATGTGTGTCTGTGTGCTTATGGGTACATGTGAATCTAGAATATGTATAGTGTGTACAAGTGTCCATATGGGTATGTGCTTGTGCATGTGTGCACACACGTGTGTTGTGCGCAAGTGCATGTATGGTACATGTGGTATGTACATGTGCATATGTGGGTGTGGATTTATGCTGGTGCATGTGTATGGTGCAGGGGTGTCTGAGCATGTGTGCATGGTTGCACATGTGTGTACATGGGTGTAGTGTACACATGTGTGTTTGTGGTGTGTAGTCATGCAGCTGTCTATATGGGTGCATGTCTGTGTGCCTGTGTATATAGATATGTGTGTGTATGGTGTGTGGGCACACATGTACGTATGTGAGTATATGTGCAAGCATGTTTGCATAGGTATCTGGGTGACACATGTGTGGGGTGTGCAGAATAAGGTGGGTTAGGGCTATGATTGAGAGAGAATGATCAGAAGCTCCCTGCAGAGATGATTTGAGGGTGATCTGCTGGGGCTTCGCTAAATAAAGGCCTGGCCTGCTGGCTGGTCTCACCAGAATGCCCACTGAGGTATGAAATTAAGTCAGATGCTGTTTCTTGGCTGAGCTGATTACTGGCACTCCAGCAACAGGGACAAGGAATTGTAGTTTTTGCCAGGCACAACCCCAAAAGGTGTCATTTATTGCTGGTGAGGCTCCATGGACACACCAAGGACCTGCCCATCACTGGGCTAACCACAGCTGACATCCAGGACCAACGGCACCCTACAATCTTGTATTTCACTCAACTGACCTCAGGCTGGGGAGGCTGGAGAGACCCTGAAGGGGAAAGCCCAGGCCTCATAAGGAGGGTGACCCTCAGCCACCTCCTGAGCCTCCAAGAACACAGGGATGGCTGAGGAGTCCACAACAGGGCAGGAACCAACAGAACCAAGAGGGGCCTTGCAGCGGTGAAAATGAATCTTGGGTGGAGGGTTCACAGGGTAGTGTCACTATGACCCTGGGAACCAGTGGGTCATGATGAGGGAGCACCCTGGGTGTCCCCAAGTATCATTATGATGACTAGCTTTGCAATGGTGTGCCAATGGTGTTGGTGGTCAGGATGTGGACAGTTGTTCAGAGGGACATCTGCAATCCAAAGCAGCTAGAAAAGGGAGAAGCCCCCCTGAGCTGACTCTCAACCCTCTGTCTCTGTGCCCTGCTGGCTGTAATGGAGCTCACAGCAAGAAAGAAGTATCTTCTCAAAAAAAAAAAATTGTTTTGCTATTCTCAGGTGTTCTGTTGTTATGGCTGTCATTAGCAGTGTGTTTGAACACTTTAAAAAAAGCCATGGTACTGTGATTAGGAGCAAATTTGATCATGATTATGAACTCTTGGTGGGGGTAGAAAACTCCGTAGTTAGCCAGAAATTTCTCTGTCCTGCTGGTGGCCTGTCCACTTCCTGCCAAGGGCTTCTTTCCACCACAGTGTCAAAAATGCAACACTTACGTGATGAATCTTATTTTGCTGCAAGAGGGAAACATTCTGCAAAGTTGACATTTGTGATAATACATTATGTCAGGTGAAATAGGCAAGAAGTTAATTAAAGTCAGAGAGTTAATTAATGAGATCCAGTGCACATTAACGATCATTACCTCATCTGAGAGGAGTAATTAAAGTGGCGTTGCTGGTGTTTCTCTATTCTCCTAGGTGGCACGTTGACATATCACATAAGTCACTCAATGTTGGAGAGGTGGCCCCACTCCCAACCCTGTGCAACAACTGGGACAGCTGGATGGAGCAGCCATGGCAACTAGGTTTGTAAACAGCATCACCCTGGGCCAAACTCATGTCTGGTGCAGCAGGACACGCAGAGAAGCCATGGACACTGGAAGGTGGCCAGATTGTGACTATGGAGTTGGGAGAGAGGACAGTGAAGGCCAGCGCCAACCTGCCCTTGGCCGGGTGAGCAGGAGGATAGCGGCTCCAGCAACATCTGTGTTTGCCTAAGTATTAATAACACACTTCACTCTCCCAAGTGCCCCAGTTGAGCCAGAAAATAGCATGGTCACTCTAGAGCTCAGACTTCAGTGTCTAGTACAGGAGGACTTTGCCTTCCCCCTCACTGATTGCCCCACATGCCAGGATCAGCAAGCACTGGCTAGGATCTCAGCAAGTGGGTAGCACATAGCAAGCAGGGATGTTGCCTGGCCAGCAGGTGGGAAACACAGCTCCAGCCCTCACACCACAGAACCCCGAAGAAAGCACTTCTCCTGCCCTGCTCTCTCACCTGTGAAGCAGGAAATGACTGCAACCCCTCACACACACAGCTGGCCTGAGGCTCTCTACACTCTGCAAAGCACTGGTACACACAGCTGTGAGAGGGGCCAGCAGAGGGAACTGGGCCCCTGTGTCCTTCCACCGGCCCTTGGCTCCCCATGATGTGCTTGGTCAGGCTCAATACACAAAGCTAGGGGTAGTGGGATGTGAGTGCCCTGCAAGAGCCTGACCTCATGCACAGCTATGGTCCCAAGAGGTGGCCCTCAAAGACAGAGCTCAAACTGAACCTCTAAAACAGAGATGGGGGCAGGAGACACAGGAGGATCCTCTAAGAGTAGTGCTTGTAGAAGCATATGTGAATGAAGCTCTGAGGCACAGCCAGCTTGGGAATCAGGTATGCAGCACCCCAGCTGGGGTGGGTGGGGGAGACAGTGGGATTACACATGGGGCTGAAGCACTAAACCCTAGCAAGAGCCCTGAACACTACCAAGAACTTCTGGACCTTATTTTGTGTGAGCCATGAAGACTCTTGAGGAGAGTAGCTCTGGCAGGTACCTACTTATGACAGCCTGGGAGGGCCTCAGAGCTCCTCTAGACTTTCCTCTCTGGAAATTAGGCAACATCCTTCATGGGGCCACAGAAGTACTTCCCTGGCCCAGGGAGGTGAATTCTCCAGACAACATAGCATGCTGCTGCACACTTGGACCCACATGAGCAAACATGGGAAAGACAGATGGTGCAGGACACCCAACAAAAAGCAAAAGGCCTCTTGCATTCAAGGGGACAAGGGTACAGAAGGAGGGAGCTCCCCAGAAGGCCAGGGGTATTGGAGTACAGGCATTGGCCAGGGTCTCAGAGAGGGGACTAGCCACATGGCCTGGGAGGAGGATACCGTGCAGACACGTGGTGGAAGGGACATAGACACTCAGGAGTTGCCGAGAGAAGAAATGAGAGTTCAAGAGCAGGAGGTCAGAGATCATGGCAGGGCGTGGCGACCTACTGAGTGGCAGCTCTCATGGGAGGCAGTAGCCACTGGGAGAGGCCAAGTGTGGTACCGGTGCCTGGTGAACACTGAGCAGTCAGGGTGGATACACAGGGTGCAAACAGCTGGTCAATCACAAATGCTTCAGCCAAGGGCTCAGGAAGACCCTGAGTTACCATTTTACCATGGAAAAGTTACCATTTTCCACCCCTGTTCCATCCAAGTCCACAGCCATCTGGAGCTGAGACCTCAGGCAGAAGACTCTTTCACAAAGCCTCAGTGTCAACACCTGCAGAGTGGGTGCCCAGCAGACCCAGGATGACACACACAGCCACCTCTCTGAGGCCTGTCTCAGCCACTTGTCACTCTTGCTTTGGTTAAGTGTCTCTTTAGCAGAAAAACATCTTTCGTTCTAATTTATTATCACCTCTCTGCTCTGTGGCACCATTAAGGTTATTTATTATCATCATAATTATTATTCAACCAGGAAAGTCTGGTGGGCCTGAGGGCTGAGGACCTGTCAGAGATGGGGCCGAGCTCATGCTAGGAGTGCCTTTCCCATCCTCCGAGCTCTGGGCCTGGGTTTCTGCAGAAGCCTCAACCCCGCACACCCGCAGCCTGGGATACCTCTATCATCTTGCTCTGTCCACCTATTTTTGTATAGGGGCTGCCCTGCAGTGCTTCGGTTCACCCCAAAGGAAAGCACTGATCTTCAAGATGCTGTTGCAGCAGGGGAAGACATAGAGGCCATCAGTATGATAAAAGCGAGCTTGAGGGCTGCTGCCAGGCTGGGCAGGGCAACTGTAGTGGTGGGGGCGGGACCACAGGAAAGGACATGGAACAGAGACTGCAGGGCTCTGGCGTTCTGGCAGCACAGACAGGAGCAGCCTGCACAGGAGTGCACAGACTTTCCAAGAGCAGGGAATCAGTCCTGTGCTCAGGTGCTTTATGATGGCTCAGGCAGGCAACCTGCTGAGCCTATGCCTGACCTCTCCTCCCAGCAATGCTTCCTGCACCTTTCCCCAGCATGCAGCTCCCCCGCAGCACATGCCTTGTCTCTCAAACGTGCCTTCCTACAGCTCACTTCTCCTGTAACACACACCTCCCTGCAGCATGCGCATTCCCCCAGCACAGTCCCCCAACATGCGCCTCTCTGCAGCACACACTTCCCCACAAGCACTCACTTCCCGCTAGCATGGGAGGATGCTGGCTCAGCAAGACCTGTGGGTCCACCATGGGCCAGTTTCACCCAGAGTGAGCAGAAGTCCAGGACCAGTGCTTTCACTGCAGAGAGCAGAGCAGGCAGAGTGTGGCCCAAGGCTCTGGGGTTTTTTTGGCTCCATAAAAACAAATTGCTGATGGTTCTGCATAATTAACAATATCTGGTAATTAGAGCTTGAACTGCGCAGGATGCATGGACTATGGGGTTTTCAAAAATAGCAGCAGACACACACTGCACACACATGCACACACACGGGCACACTGGCTCATGTGCACATGAGCACTACCAGGAGGACAACCACAGAAGCACCAAGAGAGGTGGGGGCATGTTCTAGTCTTTAGGTCCTTTGGGTCTTGGAGACCTATCTGCCCACTGGCAAAGGCTGAGAGGCAGTAGCGGGGAGAGCTAGAGAGGGAAGGAGGAGAGCAAACCCCGTACCTGGAGGTCAGGGCCTGGCTTCACCTCACCCCTCCTCCTTTAGCTCCCTTCTCTACAAACTACATTCCACAAACTTTGCACCTTTCACTTGAGTGCCTCTGACCTGAACCCGTGCCTCTGCCTGCTGCTTCCCCTCGGTCTTATAGGCCCAACTCTGGTGACCCCTCCCTGTGAAGCCCTCGCTGCCTGCCCTGGTGCCCTTGGCTCCGTAAGAGACCACGTGTCCCCATTCGGCATTCCCCTGGGCCTAGAAATGGCACATGCTCCTGGTTCCCCACCACATGATGAGCCTCATAAGCCAGGAACAGTAGATCAGTTACTCCCATAGGCAGAAGGATTCAGCTTAGCCTGGGAAGTCCCATGCAGTGGTACTTTTACAGCTTGGATCCCGTATGCCACTGCTGGCCTTGGCTTGGTCCTCTGAGTAAACACAATGGTGCCCCATACAAGGGCCTTTGTACCTGTTGTCCCTCATTTCGGAGTCTTCCCCAGATGCCTGTATGGCTCACTCCTCATCACTCGGGACTCAGCCAGAATGTCAGGGTGGCCCATCGCCCCACCCCCACCCTCCAGCAGACTCCCTGTCACTTTCTATCAGCAGCCCTGTTTTGCTATCCTTACAGCACTCTGAATACTAAAACCACCCTGTGCGAGCACGGTCTTCACCCAGCTACTCCACTTGGGTGTGTGGTGGAGGCAGGGTCTGGACTCTCTTCTCACTCTACCAGCATCACCAGCACCCCAAGCCGCAGGAGGACCCTCCTCGTGGGACCTGGGGATGGCGCTGTCCTTGGGGTGGACAGCACTTCTGCCTCACTCCCAGAATGTGCCTTGCTCACTCTTCCACCCATCAGGGCCCTTCCAAACCTCACAGGGCTCAACCCAAACGCCCCTTCCCTTGGGAGGTGTGAAGCTTGCCTTTTGATACCTTCTGTCTCCAGGACCCAAGTGTGGAGGGCAAGGAACACCCAAAGCCTCCCTAGAATAATCAAGACAAATCAGTGAGAGGGCAGGCAGCATGACTAAGTCCCCCTCTGTGCTGAAACCAGATACTTGGGGTCTCCTCTGGAGGCCAGAGGCCAGGATGAAGCGCCAAGAGCCTGCAGCATCTCCTGGAACCTTGGAGGAGCTCATTTCTTCTTGGGGCCATTACTCCAATCAATGACTGTCTTCACACACCCCATTCCTTGCAGGTCTCTGTGTGTCCCTTCTGTCTTCCTAAGGGCCATGTCACTGGGCACCCTATTCCTCATTTCAAAGTCTTCAATTATACCTACAGGAGCCTTTGTTCCCAAGAAGTTCATAATCTGAGGTTCTAGTGGGACAGACCTTGCAGGGACACAATTCAAGACATTGCAGGACTAGCAATGGCAGCTGCTGAAAAAAACACAGATGTGGATCAACTTCTGTAGTGCCAGTCAGTCTAGCCCTTCCTGTCCATGGCAATGGACAGTGGTCTTGCCACAACCACCCACTCTTCTCATTCCTCTGACCCCAAGCAACCAGCAGAGCAAAGGGCTGTATCAGTGCTGCTGCTGCTGAAAGGTAAGACCCCAGGAGGACGCCAGGGCCCAGGCGGGCCTCAGTCATCACTTTGGATCACTGGGAGTGAGGAGGATAGGCCACCAGGGTACTTTTGTTCTGTCTTCTCTTGGGTACTTCCAGAAATGAATGTTCTGATCCATGGCTCAACCTCTGATAGAGAACATGGAACGAATAGACTTTTAGGCGTGAGGCAATGACCTGTGAATGTCTGCACACACTGGCCTAGTTCCTGCCTTTCCTCTGCAGGTCCTGCCCAGCTCACCTGTGTCAAGAGCCCACCCAGCTGCCCTGAGAGCTGCCTGGGGAACTTTTAAATGATGGCTTCCCCAGAAGATTCTGACCCTATTGGCCTGAGTGGATCTGGGTAAGGGAACTGAAAAGGCTTGGAAACTGAGATGGAGGGTATATACCAGGGGCCAGTGCAGGGACTTGTAGTCAGGTTTGCAAGGGAATAGGTTTAATACAGGACACATAATGTATAGGATTATTCTATAATAGTCACCCAAAAATGCAGAAGAGTAAAGGAGATCTTTCTATGCACTAGAGACCCCCAAATGATTTAGCTGAGGGGTTGGATGCCACAGCAACATCCTGCATGAGTCCAGTTGAAGACCTAGAGCCCATGGCAATGTCCTCCACAAGTCCAGCTGGAGGCCTAGAGCCCAGGATGTCTCATGGGAGTCTGCTTCAAGGATCTATGCTGAGAAGACCCGAAGATCAGTGGTGGAAGATAGAGGGTCTCCACTAGCGGGATGAGGGATCTGTGCCAGCAGGCGGAGGGATCTGCACTAGAGTCAGGAAGTGATGTTCAAGGTAAGGAGCAGCGCTCCCCTGAAAAGAACCGCAGCCATGCTCAGCAGCAGTGAGAACCTGAGCATCTCTGGTGATGACAGCTGGGTTCATATCAGGAAAACCAGTGTGACAAGCTTCTCCAGGAAAATCAATAGTGCACCATCTTCACCTCCTGTTATCCTTTTTATGCTGTTGGCAACAATCCTCAGGTGGGCCTTCCACACCCAGCACCAATCTGATTCAGTTACATGTTAACCATTAGTTAATCCACTATAGGATGGATTCCACTGTGGAGGGAGCAGCCTATCTGCTGAAGAGGGGGCAGCAATGGTCACACAGCACATGTGCATGCATGACAAACCCAGTGAATGTTCAAGAACCACCCACTGAGGACTCCCGGACAGACTGTGTGTGTCCTACCCACAGGAAACTGGGCATGCAGGGAGCAAGCACAGATGGCAGGAAGAGGGGCCCATTGGGGCTGGGGGTCATGGGCACACCTGGGCTATCATCTCCCATGGGTTCTGAAACCTTCAGGTGGAAGGGGCCTGGCAGCACACAGGGCACTGCAGGAGGAGGGCAGCTGCTAAAGGTGAAAGTATCTGAAATTTTCTGGTGTGGTGTAAAGCAGGCAGCCGAGTCCCCAGTCATGTTTATTCTTCACTTCCCTGGGACACGCTCATGCATAGCCAAGAAGATTTAAAATGTTTATGCATGATGTGGCCGGAATAAAGCCAGCCAAGTCATCATTATTACTGAGTGCTGAGATGTTCCCAGTAAGTGGTTCCTCCCAGAAATCACAGAGAGAGCCTCAGACATCCAGAGCACTTCGAGTAGGGATTGGGGTGGAGAAGCAGTCCCACCCCAGCTCACCCAGGTAGATGGTGGGACAGCCCTTGTCCTTTATTCCTAGGTCCAGAAAGGGTTACCAGGCCACTCCCCTGCCCACTTCCACTCAGTGTGGCATCCTCTTCTCTGGGCCACACAGAGAGGATGCCAGGATCCATCACCTACTGACACCCACCTGAGCTAAGTATGTGTGCCCATTTTCCCATTCAAGATCCCCAGCCTGGGATGCTGGTCCTCTGCCCCCATTTTACTACTGAAGAGCTAGGGCCAAGAATGTGGAGAGATTTCACTGTGATCACATAGCTGTTGAGTGGCAGTGGGTTCCTGCCATCCACTCAAACTGTGCCCTTTGCAAGGATATGTGACAAGTGCCTTCTCCCCAAGGCCACTGCTGAGGCTTCCTCCCAATGGGGACAGCTGCATAGGCTGCTGGGCCAGCCAGGACCCATACAAAAACTGAAGAGGGAAGATCTGACCCTTGTCACTTGGAAAAGGAGGCAACTTGAGTCTTCAGGCAAAGATAACAGGACCAGGAAGAGATAAGGACAGAGTGGAGGCAACCAGGGCAGCATGGGAATATGGTGAGGTCCCCATCCCTGGAAGGATCCAGGGACACTGTGGAACACCCAGATCTGCTGCTTAGTGAGTGACTTTTTAGAGGTTCCTGGTCTCTCCCTGCCTCAGCTTCCTTCAGCCATGACATGGGTACAATTCCAGCACCAGCTTCTGCTGGTGATAGGAAGTGGTGAGTGATGTGAGCCGGCGGGTTAATGGCCGTAACCCCTCATCATGGTGCCTATCCACAGCAAGCTGCCCTCCTCAGGCTCCTCCCCACCCTTCTTAGCCCCACCCTCCGGGAAGGTGGCCATAGAAAGCAGAGAGGGAGCCAGAAGTCAACATATCAAATGCTCTAAGAGAGGGAAAAGTGCTCCGCAAGGCAAAGGGTTCCTAGTAGAAATCGACTTCTTCAGAATTCCAAGAGAAATGAGTTTTCCCTCGGACACAGGCCCATCTGAGTTGCCACTGTGTGCAGAGTACAGACACACTGTGAGCTCGCAGGTACTTGGCCCCACGCAGCTGTTCTCAGGAAGCACCTACAGGATGTGTTTCATCAGAACAAGGCAGAAAAAAATGAAAAACCTATGTTCATTCTCACAGGTACCTTATCTAAGGAAAAGGGATTTCTTGGCCTCTACATTCTCCGTGTGCTGGGGTACAGTCTTTGCCCGTCCACTGTGGGCCTCAAAGGCCTTTTCTATCCTCCTGCTCTGGAAAATCTCACATCATTTCTTGGCTAATTTCCTCCCTGTTTTTCATGGTCATGCTTTCAGGGACTTAGAAGTTGAATTTCCTTAATTGATTCTCTAATTTCTTGGAGTTTGCTCCCATTTATCTGTGAAGTTTTTATTTTGGGTTTCTGAGCCAGTTTCCCCACCTCCTCCTCCCATCCCTCCTGTTAACTTGCTGGTTTCTGCTGTCCTGCTCTGGCTGCTAGCCCAGTGCATCGCAGGCTCACCTGTGGACTCAGGGTGCAGGGTGTGGGGTGGAGGAAGCTGTTCTCTGCTCCTTGTAGACACTCTTCTCCTACCTTCCTCCCTTTCCTACTCGCTCTGACCCAAGTGAGGACACAGGACCTTCTCCATAAATCCTGAGAGTGCCAAGAGCCTGTGACACACACTCAGATAGACTTTGGTAAACACAGAGAATCCTAGACTGAGTGGCCACCACTGCCATCTGGAACTGACTGAAGAGATTGAGGAGAGAAGACATCACCGTGCTTGGGTTTGCCCCCCACCCCCGCCTCATGGACCCAGGGTCCTGAAAAATGATAACTAGAACATCCACCTTCCAAACCCTGGTCAGCAAAGCACCCACAAAGTCAGGCTTTTGTGCACCTTTCAGCCCTTGCTGCTCTCTGAGCAAGGAATTTCCTATGTAGGAATGTAAAATGCTCCTGCACCTTATCTTTGCACATGGGTTCCAATTTGGGAGGTGACGAGCTGCCAACAGTGCATCTCTACTCCTGTTAGCTAGAAACCTCAGCAGGTCTCCAGGAGGAAGTTCAAGGGAAACCCCAGCTTGGCTCGGCTGGAGGAACAGTGCCAAAAATGATGCCTCATTAGTAACAGCAGGTGACTGACTTAGGTCCTGGGGGCAACAAAAGCCCCCAGTCAGGCCATCAGAGGAATCTGTGATAAGGAGCTACTTACAGTGGCGCAGACCACACAGGGAGCCTCAGGAAGGTCCATGATGTGTTCAAGAACTAGTGGCAGCTAAGAGATGCCAGTACAGCTAATACCACCAAGAAGAAGGTCAGGAACTATTGCCAAGATCCCCAGAGAGAGCAGCATGAGGAAGCTTCCTCATAGGTAGAAAAGGAACCAGGGGTAAACACACCCCACACCTTCCTCCTATCCCCCCAGTTAGTGCCTCCCACTTGTAAAACCCACCAGAAATAAGAGGGAAAGGGCATTAATACATCCCTGAAAGACGTAGCAAGCTGGAAGTGGGTCAAAGGGTCAGAGAGAGATGACCCAGTCCAGAATGGTAATGGTGATGGTGAAGATGGTGGCCATGGCTGAGATGGTGGGGTGGTAACCACGCTGATGGTGATAGGTGATAACGATAACATTATCGTGTGAGTGGTAGTGGTAGGGCCCATGGTGATGGAGCTATGGTAACCATGGTGATGAAGGTGGTAACCATGGAAATGGCAGTGGTGATAATGGTAAGCATTGTCATGTAGGTGGTGGTAACCATGGAAATGGTGATAGTAACTATGGTGGAGATGGTGGTGGTAACCATGGTGATAGTTATGATGATACTGGTGACAGAGTGTTCCTGGGATTAATTGTCTTTAATTGAACAATGGAATTGTCAGCCCTGAGGTCCTGAAACCAGACCACAAGCAAGCTACTCAACTCTCCAGCACAGGCTTCAGTGTGGGTGAGTGACCCTAGGCACACAGTACGTACATACCTCTACCCACTACGGTTAACACCACCCACAGACTCTACCAGAAGAGGCAAGGCCACAGAAGAGGGAGTCAGAGCCTGTTGGAAGGGTGGCCTGCCATGCTGCAGACCCTGCCTCCTTCTCCACAGCCTCCCCATAGTCAGCACTGCCACTAGTCCTCCTGTCTGTAATTGGAGGCTGTTTAATTAGAGCCAATTTTCTTTGGATCCAAACAGTGATTATTGTCTCGTACAGGCAGTCAGGACAGTGGTGAACACCCCGAAAAGCTCCTAACAAGGAGAGGATGGGTGTCATGGGTACAGCAATGCTCTCAGCTCCCCAGAGTTCTAGAGTGGCTGACTGGTCCAGCTGTTCAGCTCTGTGTCATATGGAGCTGGGAAGGCAAGAGCTCCAGGCACAGGGCAAGCAGGGAAAGCCTGCACGCTCCTGGCTGGGGTGACCCCCAGAAAGTCGCTTCACTAGTGAAACTTCAGTTCCCCTGCACTTTCAGGAGATGGTCAAAACTGCCTCCTCACAGGGATGTGCATAAGAACGAGGCGTCCAGGTGTGCCAGGAGCCTGCAGACTGTAGCCGGTGAGGGGCCACATCTGCCTTTTTTCTGGCCCAAATCAGCTGCACTTACTGATCTGACAAAGATCACCTCACACCCATTATCCTCTTGCTGAGGTCACCCCACAGTGACCCTGGGTTGCCGCAGACCCAAAGGTTCTGGCAAGGCCTGGCCCAAGCCTCAGAGGGCAGGCAACCAGACCGCCACAGGTCAAGCGAAGTCTAGTGCACTTGCAGCTGGGGAGGCCCAGGGGATTCGGCAGATGGTGGCTCTCCAGCCTCTGTCTGATTCCCACCCTCGGGATCATCTGAGCTGCCAGCCATGGGCCGGGACCACTGTGCCTACTTGAGGGGACAGTGCAGGAGCTCTACCTGCTGATTGTGAGGCTGAGGATAAGCATTCCCTCTTCACTGACCCAAGTGCCCAGGTTAGGGTCATCAGGGTGACAGAGGCCATCCAGGCACAGCTGGAAGAGGAAGAACTATGACTAGCACTGGACAGGCAGCACTTACCCTTAGAAGTTATCTGTTATTTACCTGATGTTCAAATTTAGCTGGGTGTCCTGCAGTCCTAGCTGACAACTCTTCCCTGAGGTTTTGCATCAAGCCAGAGGTCCTCATAGAGCAGTAGACCTTTCCCCATGAGAACCCCCAAATGACGGGCCCAGTGTTCTCTGTCAACATGATTGTCCAAGTGAGGTTCTCTCTCTCCTTTGGACTGGGCATCCCCCAAATGAGACGTGCTTCCGTCCTCACAACCTGGAATGCCCTCAGATGTCCATCTTAACGAGCAGGCAACAGAGGACATGAGCCTCTTTAGAAGGAACTCCTGAGTGAGCCCCTACCCCGCCCCTAGGGCAGCAGGCCACAGGTTTGCTGACATCCCAAATGTTTCCATACCCATGGTCCCCTGGGAGCGCAGCCATTGCTCCTGCCTGTTCCCTTACCTCCTCCCCTACTTTCAGAGTCTGGGGTCTGAGGTCTGAGAGGCGCTTTCTTGGGATCATAATCCAACATTGATTTTATCCATATTCATGAACTCCCACACTGTAGGAGCCCCTACCTTGCCCCTCACTCCCGAGTGAATCAGCTCTGACCTGCAGCCAGGCCCCCTCAAGTCAGGAGCCTGAGGCCCTCCCTGCTTGTTCTGGAGGCCCTGCCTTTCCAGCTGCCCCATGGCATGGGGCTGAGAAGCTGGACCAGTCAGGGACAACAGCACTCCAGGAAGCTGAGGGCAGCCCTGCACCCACAGCAGCCATCCTCTCCTCCCTTGGGAGTTTGTGGGGTAGTCACCACTGTCCCCTGACTGCCTGGGCATGACAATAAACACTGTTTGGATCCGAAGCAAATTGGCTTTAATTAAGCAGCCTCCATTTAGAGAGTGGAAGACCTAGTGCTTCAGAAGAGGCTGTAGGCTCCACAGCATGGCAGCTGGGCCACCCTTCTGCCAGGCTTGGTCCTCTGGCCCTGTCTGACACACAGGAAGCTCTTCTCTGAACTACACCCCACTGTGGCCTCCATGCCCTAGCCCAATACACTGAGCTTCCTTCAGCTCCCCGAGCTCCAGATTCCAAGGTCTGTGACAGCCTTTGGGGCCTGACTTTCCCATCCACAGGCTCACTTCAGGGCTTCTGGTAATAGGCGCACAACAAGCTCCAGGCTGAGTGTGCCAGTGTGGATAGTATTTGTCAGCCTTGCCGTGACTCCAGATCCCAGCATCTGGGCCCCAGGCATGCCCTGGGGAAGCTGCTGACTTCTTAGCTGGAGGCCCCAAGAATATGCAGGGGCAGGGCTCAAGAGTGATGGGAAGGCAGGAGCCCAGAGGGACTGGTCAGAAGTTCCCCAATAACTAGGACAGGATGGGCCTAGAGCACCCACACACACCCAGTGCACACATCCCTGACCTTCTAACTACACAGATTTCAGTCCCAGCCCCAGTTCATATCTACTTGAGCCTCCTCCGGAGCCACATGGGGCCTCCTTTCAGAGAGAGGAGCCAAGCAGTCAGGCACTTTAGCTCTGTGTGACTCAGTTTGGCCCCAGTCGCAAAACCTCACTGGTTCCCAATTCAATTCTTTGTGATGCACATTCTTCTTCCCTGGGCCACCTCATTTAACCCTGCCTCACCTGTGCAGGGCCCTTATGATAACCTATTGTCCAGTATGGACTTACACCATGAGGAGACACGTTGATCAAGGTGGTAATGATCTCAAGGTAGAGATGACTCAGGGACAGATGGGTTCTGTGTCTAGCGCTGCAGCTCAGGATGTGGGGCCGCAGTCACTCAACCTTGGAGTCATCTAGGTGGCCACCCCAAAGACAAGGGAGCAGATTTCATGATGACTCAGAGCACAAGGACACAAGCTCTAGACAAGAAAACCCAGGTCTGTCCCTATTCAATTTATACTGGGCCTCAGTTTTCTCCTCTGAAAAAAATGGGTATAATATCACCCTTAACATGAGAGCCAAGGTAGCTGGCTGGTCCCAGATGACTCTTCACTGCAGACCAGCCAAGCATGGTGGCTCTCCCATGCTTTCCCCAACTCTGGTGAAAGGCCCAAGACTGACCCCAGACTCCCCTGGACCCAAGTCCCTTCTGGGCCAGGCATAACCTGAGTGAGCTGTGCCAAAACTCAGAGGGGGAGACTCAGGGGCTGCTGGCCACCAGGCCTCCCCAGTGAAGAAAGGCAGTTTAGAGAGAGAAGGGGTAGGTGTTCAGAGGTAAGATCTCCTGGGCCAGCTCCTCTCCTTGGAGGCCAGAACTTGCCCAAGGAGAAAGCACCTACTAGGCCTCTGCCAGAAGTCACCATATCACCACAACTCCAGCCACCCGCCGCCTGCACAGCTGTACCCAGAGTTTGTGCAGAACCCAGATGCAAAGACAAGGCTCACAGCCCAGGGCAGCCCATGCACTCAATCTGGGCCCTGCTGTGCTCAAGAGGTTTTAAGGATCTCAACCACAAGGCTCTTCTGTTAGAAACTCCCCACCCTGGCCTCAGAGCCCTTTGGGGCCTGACTGTGGCCCTCTACCTTCCCCACAGTAACTACCAGAGCTGTCCCCTGAACCAAAGCCATCCATCCTCCTCACTAAACCTGGCCATGGCAGCCCCGGACCCTGCACATGCCACTTAAGGCCCTGTCAGCACCACCCTGTGCCAAGCACACTGAGCAGCGTGCCCTGCCACCTCAGAGCACCATGGCACCCTCAGACCCAGACCAACTCGCCACCCAAAGCCTCCTCAGCAGCAAGTGCCTTTGCACCTGGACCTCAGGTGGCTTCCCTTGACACAGACGTTGGCTTATTCCAGAGCTGATGCCTGGAGAGACCATGGGGTAGGAGTGAGGCTGGTAGAATAGACAAGAAGGGTTGGTACAAGCCGTCATTGCTATGGGCAGCTAGGGTCATTCGCTAGAAAGTTGGGAAGCCCTTTCCATCAGTGTGGCTCTGGGGCTGCTTCCGCTCCTGGACTGTGAAACCCCAGTTCTTCCAGCCCCGCCCCCCACCCCCACCCCCAGGGTAACACAATTCAGGGTCCAGGAAAAGAAGGTGACTCAGGGGTTGTATGTTGAGGCCAGCAGCTGAGGGGACAATGACATCTCAGCACCTGACCTCTCCCCTAGTGCCACCTATGTATACACATTCATGTGCACACGCACCTCCTATAGGCGTGCACAGGTACCTGCCCACAGGACTCCAGGCTCCTTCTCTGGCATCTTCAACGCCCCACCCCCACAGTGACATGGCTCCCACCTCAAACACGTTGGAGCAGTCACTGGCTGCATGATTTGCAGTGCCCTACCTGGCAACCTCTAGAACCTGGCACACTGATGGTGTGTGCTGTTCTGTGAGCAAAGTGACCCAGCAGTTAAGGAGTTAACAGGAGACTGGCCACTGAGAAGAGCAGGCAGCCACTGTGCAAAGTCTGAGTCCACTTGGCCTTGGGGCAGAAGCCAGATCTGTAGGTCCCTGAGTGTCAGGGAGGCAGGGCCCCACTTTCCAGTCAGGCAGAGGGAAATGATTCCTTCAGATCAGGGTGAGAGGGAGGGGAGCACTTAGGAAGGAGAAATTACAAAATTCTGAATAATCGCCTCTTAAAAGCACTTTAAATCTCAGAGGTGAGAGGCCTCTTCAGTTTAATTGATTTGCAGGCACCAAATCCTTGGGCACCAAAGTGACACTGGTGCAGGAGAGGGCCTTGGCCGGTTCCCCAGAGCCTGCCACTCTCTAGCTCTGATCGGGTCAGAGAGAAGCAGCGCATCTGGGGTCAGAGAACAGGGCCAGCCCAGTTCTACCCTCCTCTGCTAGACCCAGCAGTGCCCAGAGATGCTCACACTCCAAGCAGGCTGTGTGTTCATGGGACATTGGATGAACAATAACAGCCATTTTCCTGCACAGGGACAACAAACTCTCCCTATGGTCCTCTTGCACAGGGTACATGTGTCCCCAGCTGTGTTTCTCACCAAGACAGGGTTTCTGATAGCTTCTGGGAACTTCTGTTGAACTCAGCCTCAGAGGACAGAGCAGGGACTTTAACAGTGAGAACCATGTGGGAGCTAACATGAGGTCAGGTTGGGGTGATTACAGGAATCTGCCCAGACAAGCTGTGCCAGCCTGTGAAAAGTTCACAGCACAGGTGTCCCCAGGCTGGAACCCAGGGCATCTCTGTGGCTGTGATCTCATGAGGTGGAACAGAGTCACGTTGGGCTGGGGTCAGTGGCCAGCCCAGATCTCCATATCCTCAGTAGCTACCCTAGGCTGAAGCAGCAAAGGACTCAAGCCTGGACCAACAAAGTCAGTCTGATTTATTTTGATGATTGATAGCAAAGATGATGAAATAAAAGTATTATAAATGTAATCTAGAAGATGTAGCCATAGTATGGGCATCAGGAAGGAAATTAACATGGCTTCCAGTTAAAAGGGGCTGGGCCAGACAAAACTGCATAGTTGGTTCCTGAGAGAAGATTAGAAAACAATTTCCAACATGTAGGCTGATCGTGTACATGTTCCTTCTTCACACTGGATACATATTTCCTTTCAGGAGTATGAAGGTAGACACGTATAGAACTAGGGTTTTTTCAGAAATGGAGAGTATGTCTTATTTATCTTGGTAAACTGTCTTCCCTTCCCATCCCTCCAGCCCATTCTGGATCAAAGAGTTGTCTAGCATACGATACTCAGAAAATGACGAATGGATGGATGGATGGATGGATGGATAGATGGATGGACGGATGGACAGATGGACAGACGGATGGATGGATGGATGCTAATAGTATATTCCTTCCCTACTACAACCCCTTCACGGCCAACTGGAGGGCATTGGTCCAGGAAACTGTTCAAGTCAGAAGAAAAGAAGCTGTTGTTTCCTTGGAGATGTCTGGCCAGACTTGCCATGCCCATGTACAACCTCTTATAGATCACCTGGGTTCACTGTATCAATGTCCACTTTGACCCTCTAGATCCTCCTCCATAGCACACCAGCACAACCGTTTTAGCCAAACCCCTCCAAACTGTCACCCTGGCTCTTCCCTTTGCTCTTAGGAACCCACAAACTTGACTATGACCTGCCTTTCAGTCCTGGCTCTTGTTTGTCTCCTGAATTTTCAGAATGTCTCTGAGAGATACCCTCCTTAATTTACCCAGGTCCCTTGGCACTGCTTCATCTTTACTCCCATCCCATCTTGTGAGACCCTGGCATCTGTCCAAGTCTCAACATACATACCTGCCATGCAGAAATCGCACCACCATTCACACACATAGCTGGAGTACAGACCCTCTTCTCTAAATGCTCTATCCAAGACCCCCAGGAAGAGCAAGTAGGTTAGGCTGTAATCCAGATACGTGAGGATCTCAGCCCCACCTGGAGCTGCATGCCTAGCTTCTACCTGTGACGAGGAGTAGCTGAGTGCCTCAGCATCATAAGCAGGAGAACTCAGCACTACTGTGAACTCATCAGGTGCCCAGGCACCATCACCTCCGCTCTCATCTGCTGTCATGCAAGATGTGAGAACCCAGTGGAGCTGCGCCTTCATAGGATAACTTAGCAGCTCTGATGGGGTCTGTGGGCACCCAGCTATTTATACCCCAGCTGCCTGCTCATCCTCTGAGCAAGGCATCTGAGATAGGCTGTATTTCTGCAGCCCTGGGGAGCCCTGGGTAGGAGAAATCCTAACTCAGGCCTCATCTAGGGTTCCCATCACCAAACCCGCTATAGACCATGAGCATCCCTTCCCTCCCTAGCACCAGGGGTTCCAAGAGGGAGGTAGCCTGGTTTCCACTTGAGGCCATCAGAACCCAGAAGAGGAAGGAACCTGCTCCAGGTTGCCCATTATGAACCAAGGAAGCACGCCTATTCTCCTCCAAGGTTTGCCCAGGGCAGAACTCCACAATCCCAGAGATAAGGCCAGGACCAGCCCTGGTTCCCTGGCCTCTACCTGTTTTTCAGCCCCTGCACTGTGGCTCATTTAAAAGGATTGTATGAGCAACGTGAGGCCTCCTGTCGGCCCTCAGAGAGTCCAGGGAGATTTGTAGAGCAGAAACTCAGCAGGAAAAGAGGCAAAAACCTGACTCTGCTCCCAATACAGGCTAAAGCATGCCTCATGCCTTGGGGTGATCTGTGTAGCTTCTCTGATCACCACTACCGGCATGATCTCTGCAGTTTAAATCCCAGTGCTGCCCTTTCATACCTGTGGGACCGTGGGCCCCTAAGCCTCATTTTCCCCATTTGTGAAGAGGAGTAAAAGGGAAAGATCCACCATGGCTGAGAGCACAGCAGGAGCTGAGCCACATGCAGGGCAATACAGAGCCTGGCATACAGTGTGCACCATGCCATCCTGGGGTGGTTCAGTCTTGAAGAAGGTAAGGTGGAAATAAAGGCCAGTGGGACACAGGACCAGAAGATGTGTCACCATGATGGACCGAGAGGGACTTGCAGCAAGCAAAGATATGGTCTGTCCTCACTCCCCACTCCCAGAGGTGAAGGAGAGCCCCAGGTGAGGGTAATGTAAACAAGGCTTCATGCTATGTGGTCCCAGAGGCCTGCTCAGCCCTCTTGAGCTCAGCATTCCTGAAAGTCTTGAAAGTTCAGCCCACTTGGCAGATAGGGAAGGCAGAAAGAGCTGAAGGGCCTGGCAGGCTCCCAGGATGGGTAGCAAGGTGAGCCACAGACCCAACTACCACCCTCACCGCAGGAGCCGGTACTCTAAACCCCTACTCTGTAAGCCCCAAGACCCACTGCACTGGGCTACTTTGGTGGCCCCTTGCTGGCTCCCACGTCTTACCTTGTGAAATCACGGCAGCTGGAGCTCATGTGTGTGAATCATCAGAATCTGTCTCCTATTTGAATACATTTGCCACTTTCTGCTGATAAAGCCTCATGAGTCCAGCTTAGAGGAGCCTTAAGGATCCTGGTTAAAAAGCCAGAAACTGCAGCAGACCCTGCTTGCTTCTGTCCCGAGGTTATAGAAACGGGAGTCATGGGAACACGAGAGCAGAAGTGCCGACCCATAATGCTCATCATCACACTGAGCAGTGGCCATGGCATGGCGTCTGTAGCAGCCTGGTGGAGAAGGCATGAGGTGGGCTCCAGGAAGGCTCCTACTGCTCCTGGAGACAGCGCTGCCCCACTGACATGTTTATTCCCAAGCTCAGTCTTTTACCCACTGCTTTCCCAAGTCACCCTCATACTTTCTGATGCCCTGTGGGCAGCAGTGTGACAATTGCCAGTCCTCTAGCTTCTCTTATTCCCCAGAAAAGGCTGTTGTTTCCACTCCTTTATTCTTGAATGGACCAAGAAACTTGCAAATGTGCTGACTGCCTCTTCCCTTCCTGCCTGCATGTGTTTATTTTGTCACTGTGCTGCCAAGGAGTCAGCAGGAAAGGGACAAGGAGAAGAGCCAAGCTACCCTACCCTGTCCTACTATGACTCCCCGGAACCTAGAGGAACCCTGAGCTGGGGAAGGGGGTCAGAGGCCCCCATGGGGTCTGGTGACTTTGCCCACCCTCTTCGTCCTCACCCATGCACTGAGGAGGGACTGTGCTTGCCCTCACTCCAGTGGCTCCTCCTCAACTACTGGACTCTCCATCTGAGGCTGTCCTTGCTTCTCCCATGCCTTCTTATGAACCTAGTGTGTCCAGAGGGTCGTGCTGGCTCCTCCCCTGGGGACCACTCCAGGTTCCCACAGGGCCCAAAGGAGCCAACATCAACGCTATCCCCCCCTGCTCACAGGGAAGCCATTCAGGCTCACAGAGAAAAGGGGACCTGTCAAAGCCATGCCAGATTTCTGCAATCTGAAGGTGGCAGGGCTGGGGTGGACACTGCTTCCCCTTGATGCTCCTGACCAAGCACAGGACATAATGCGGACATCCCTCCCCAGGGCTGACTAGCCCCAGAGTCCACCAATCTCAGCGTGCTTGATTATACTCATCTGGACACGCTGGAAAGATTCAATCCTGTTTTGTATTCTGCAGTGTAGACGAAGGAGAAAGGAGGTCATTAAATGTCTAATGAATTAATAAATTAAGGACAAGTAAATGAGCAATGTTCTCTTTGTCTTAAGCACTTTTCTGCAGAAACTATCACATCTGCATTAGCAATGACAACAAAAGTCCAACACCGAGAAGCAGAAAGAGAGAACAAGTCACTCAGCCCCACCCTCAAGGACGATGCACAGATTATTTGTAATTTTTGTCCTAGGCTTGGCTTTTTCTTTTTAAAAAATTCATTGTTGTGATTGTATTTAATTAAACCCTTGACAGATGATTCTGGAGAGAGTATCTCCTTGGTGAATATCTGCACATCCAGTTGAGGGTCACCTTGAACCCAGGGCTACACCATGGAAGTTTCCACTCAGAGCTTTGTCCAGGGCCTCCCCAAGATACATGTCCGGAGGAGTCAAAGGGACCTCCTTCTGGTGGACAATCTGGATGCAGACCTGTGGAGGTGCCCAGCCAACACATTGCTGCAGCTTAGACACTAATGGCCACCTGACGTTCCAGTTCTTTAAATACTTCAGTAATTTAGTCCCAGAGAGCACAAGAGTGGAAAGGTCTCTAATATGTGCATGTCTGAAGACACAGTGGGACCCAGCATCAGGACCAAGCACCATCTGTCCTCCTAGCTCTGCAGATTAGTTCCATTGTGTCCCTCACGCTGTTTCATTTCATGGAGAAGTCAGAGGTTAAACCCATATCTACTCATTAACACATAGCCCAGTTTTTATTTTTATGCCCCCAGATATTTATTGAATTCTTTTTAAAGATCCTGCAGAACACACCTGAAAGTTTGGTTCTTCTTGCACATGCACGTGTGTACAAGCACACTTCGCATACACACAGGCATGCACGCAGAGCTTGTTTGGCTGGCCTGTGTTTGGGTCACCCCTTTTTGCAGATGTGATTGTTTCTTCCCAGAGGCCTGCTGCAATTAGACTGCACCTACAGCTTTCATTCTTGTTCTCGGCCCTACGGTAGAGGTGGGAGGTCCATCCACTTCCACATCAGTGACAGTGTCCTACCCTGTGTCTCACCCAGCTGCCCAGCAGGGGTTCTGATCTCCTCTCCTTTGCTTGGCAGCACTTGCACAGGCCTCCCACCGCGAAGAGGAGAGAGCACTCAGGGGTGCTGCCGGGGTCTGTGGACCATGGCCCTTCACAGCCCTCTCTCCCTGGGGCCCACCACACCTCCATGAACCATGATGGAAAGCAAAGGCCACCCACCTGGTTTCTGCAAATAGTATTCTAATATAATTGTACCCCTAATGATCCACAAGGCATTCTTTTACTAAAAATCTGTTCACTTTCTAACATTCAGATTTATCAGGATGTCCTGTTTTTATTTGCTAAACATGGCAACCCTCCCCCAAGCATTTACCACACAGCATGATACATAACCTAAGTCCAGCAGAACCAGAGTCCCATCCCCATAGCTTCACAGCTGCTGGCAGAGACAGGTGCACCTTCCCAGCCAATGAGACAGGCCATCACAGTGAAACGGTACCATTCATCTGGTTGCTGTAAAACAGAATGGTCCCTCCCACCCCAGCCAAGACATGTGTGGGTGTGGCCACATCAGCAGGGAAAACAGGACCAGAGCAATTTAAAATGTCCTGTAAAATATTTTAAACAAGACTAGAGAAGTCACTCCACATGCACATATGTCTCATGCTGGCCTTATTAAATGCTACCATTATCAAATATTTACTTGGCATTATTAAACTTTGATATTTTGCCATACTGGCCTCCAATATTATTTTCTTAAAAAAAAAAAAAGAAGATAATAAAGATAGTGTTAAGAACTCCTGGGTTACCCTCTCTGCTCTCCCAGGAAGGAATCACTAGAGCAAATTCAGCAGCAGATTTTTCCCACTGTAGGTACACAGGACAGTGCCTTCTTTAGGAACGTAGTTTTCATGTCAGAAATTCTGGGGCAGGGAATCTTCAGAGTCTTAGCTTCCCCACGAAATGTCCCTGAACTAAGACACTCGTGCTCTGTTAAAAAGACGATGTACCCACACATGAGCTGGCATGTAAGATATGCTCAGCTGGATGCCATTCCAGTGGGTCAGTGGCTGGTGAGAGGTACCACCTCCCCCAGTTATCACACTCCAGGACATGAGCTGCCTTTGCCCCTCACTATGGGGCCCTGGGGCCCTGGGGCCTGGGATGTCTTTTTCCTGCTTATTTTACCTATCTGCCTCTTCTAGGGTTTTTAATTAACTTACACTAATTTGCTAATGAAAATGTGATTGGAAACTCTGAGATTCTCTAAGAATCCCACGGCAAGGTGATTCTTAACACCCTACGGACCACAGCAGGCCAGATCCCCAGACACCTGAGCCAGTCAATGCCAGCCCCAACTCTCTCCACAGCCCCCCTTGGGTCTTTCCTTAGAGGCCTGTGCACCTTCTGGGTTTCCTAGCAGACATAGCCAGGGTTTGCAGTCACCAGTGGTCTGCTCCCAGACACACTGGGCACTGGCCAGAGAGGATCTGGGGCAATGCAGAGCATTCCCAAGTGCACATGGCTGTCCACAGGGCTCTGAGGAGGTACAGGGTAGGTAGTCTGGGGGTTGGGGTCTCCAACCTGCACTGCCTGGGGCACTGGTCACAGACAGCCTGGCTACTTAGACACCTGTCCAGGGGCTGCAATTACCAGTGGACCTCATAGGAACCAGAGTCTGAGCATGTGCCCCCACCCAACCCACTCAGGTTTTGGCCCTCCCTGGACTGGCTGTGGTAGTGGGCCTCTCAGGGCCTCCTTGGAAGTCATCTGATAGGCAGGAGAACTGTCTCATACTTCTAATGTCAGGTCCAGGCCACTCTCTCTCCTCAGTGATCTGTAACAAGCCTTTTAGTCCATCTTCCTCCAGCCAGGGCTACTAGGTACACGCAGAATGGCTAGTTAAATTTGAATTTCAGATACACAGTCAATTAGATGTTTTAGTACAGCTATGTCCCATGTAATATCTAGGATATACTTATATTAAAAAGTTACCTGCGGCTTATTTAAAATTCATATTGAACTGGGTCATCTATGTTTTATCTGGCAGCCCCAGCCCACTCCCCTTACCAGCTCTAGTCCCTCTGGAAGCCCCTGCCAGCCTCCTCCCTGAGTTCCTTGCTTTGTGGCTGGGGCTAGGGCTCCTCCTTGTCTGGTCCCTGCCCTGAACACCAAACTCATGGTTAGACTCAACCTGTTTTGTGAAAACTGGTCCCTTTACACCCTGGTCCTCAGACTTACCAGTTTGGAAACTGCACAGGCCCAAGAGAGGCAGGTGCCTCCGTATGGGCTCCTGGAGCACCAGCCCCTCCACCTGGGTTCCGTACAGTATGTATCCATTTCCTGCCCAGTGCCTGTGGCCACCTACCCTGTTGAATTTGCCCACCATCCATCAGATCCAACCAGATGTTGTGCAAATCCCAGGGACAGCAATGGTGGATCTGGTGATGTGTCTGAAGGTGATGACAGTCACAGTCTGGCTCAGGTCACTAAGTAGGGTAGCTATGTCTTGGCTGGTGATTGTGAAGATGAGTGTGAGGTCATGGAGGTAACAGTGTTGGCTGGAATGATGGAGAGGTGGCAGTGTTGTAAGCTATGGGTGCCATGGTGACAGTGGGGAGATGGCAGCATGGGGTGAGGGTCACCAAGCTGAGATGATGAATAACGTCAGAGACACAGGCATTGCACTGTGATAAGGGCAGTGGAGCAAAAGAACCAGGGGGGAAGGGACCTGAAACTCCTCACACACAGTCTAAGTCGCCAGACCCCCTCTGCCACCTGACCGCCTCTGCCACCCCATACACGACTCAAATGCTCTCAAGCACCATCAAGGGAGGGATATTGGGAGAGGAATAGCATTGGGGCCTCTGCTGTCCAGCCTCCTGGGGACACACGTGCACAGCAGGAATGCACCAAGCATAAACAAGACATCTGCTGGCTCCAGGGAGCCTGAGCCTCAAAGCTTGATGCCATCTGTGGGACCAGCCTCTCCTGGGAGGGCATGACCCATGAGTGGCCAGGGCCAGTGTGTTCAGTCTCAGGAGATGGCATGACACTTGAAAGCAACCTCACCTGCCTGCTGTCACACAGGCCTTCCCTGGGCACAATCTGTCTCCACATCCATGAACAAAGTCCCCCAGGCCTCACGGCATCAAGGACTTACCCTGACAAATTCACATACCTTATTTTGTCACCACCTGAATATGGACAGCCCTGGCTCCTGGTCTATGGGTTCCTGTCCCCTCACTGCCCTTATTTGGTGTTTAGCGCCCACAGAGAAGACTCAGGCCCATGTCTGGGCCTAGTCTATTTGTAAGGAGCAGCTGTGTGATTGCTGCTGGCTAGGGGCCTGGCTGTGCCTGGCAGGCAGTGATTTATGAGTGGGTGACTGATGGGGGAAGATGGTGGCATGACTGTCCTTCCAGGTTCCCGGCTTAGAAAACATCTCACCCATTGGTCTGCTACCTTCCTTTCTCAAGATTCCTGACCCGGGTCTGAAGAGCAACGGGTGCGCTTTCCCTCAGCTGTGATTTTCACTGCATGTGGGTCAGGCCTGCACATCCTCAGCACAAAGCTTGATCCCAGCTGGGTCCTACACAGCTTCTGGTGGTGGCGGCAGCCCCAAGGGCCCAATTTATATGGGGTTGCCTGACCTCTGGGCTCCGGCCCAAATCCTGTCAGGGCTGTCGATGTTTCCAGAAGTCTTTGGCCTACCCTTCCAGCTTCCAAATTAGAGACTGAGCTCTGGTTCTTAATCCAACTTGAGCTCTGCCCTAACACCAGGAGTCTTTGGCACCCTCTCAGCTAGAGCTGTCACAGCTGTACGTCCTCCCTGCTGCTGTGCTCTGTGGGACCCTCTAGGATGGAGTAGTGGTCTTAAGGGTATGTGTGATCCTGGAGGCATGTGTCAGAGCCATGCCTGCACCCCAGCACCTGCCAAAGCTAACAAATGAACAAAGAAATGAACAGGCAATACACATGTGGCAGAAGAGAAAATTGAGATAGAGTAGCCAAGTGGCCCAGCCTTGGGCACGTAATAGGCAACAATGTGGTACTTACATTCATTTGGCATTTGCTGTGTACCTGTACAGTTCCAGCTCTTTTCCCCTCTCCCTGCCCAAACTTCACTGAACCATGAGAAGGCCTAGCTCAGGGAGGCCTAGGGACTCAGGCACACATCTGGACCCTGACTGAGCCTGCAATCCTCCTCTAGCATCCAGGTACACTTGCCCTGAGCATGGAGCACCCACATCCTAGTCTTTACCAGCTGCCAAGCATTGCCCTGCACCACATTCCCAGCAGCACACCACAAGGCATGCACAGAGCCTTGGGAGCCTCAGGCTCTTATTGGGGGTTGATATTGTCTAAAGACAGGGCTAGGAAAGGAGGTGAATTGACTGGTAATTGACTCACTACACTTAGGATGAAAAAAAAAAACATGGCTGCATTGTGAATACAGAATGGATTTTTCAAGATGTAACAACAGATGTCAAAGAAACGTCAAGTCACTATGTCACTCCTCTTCTAGTCTCTTATGACACACCCTGACTTCTGGGGCACAGTGGCCCTCAGGGGGCCTGTGATGCAGGCAAAGTTACACCTAAGGAACAAGAGATACAGTAGAGAAACAGAGAGGGTGAACTGCTGACTCAAGGGTGCCCAGAAGCTAACAGAGTATTCAGAGATAAGCTCATCCTGCAAGGCCCAAGAGCAGGATGTCAGGGATATCTCAGCAGGCTTGGGTGCAACTAGGAAGTTTCCTCTCATTCACAGCCACATCCAGCAGAGGGACACTGGATTTGATCCCAACTGCTCCCATCACTGACATCCAGCCAGGTCACTGCTATAGTCACAGACCAAGGATTCCAGCACCAACTGTCAATACCCCAGAGCTGGATATAAGCCTTCCCAGCAAGCTTGCCTCCTGTCCAGAGCCCATGTCCCTGCTCCTACCCGCAAGTGCAAGTGCAGGCAGATGGCAGGCATGGGCCAGCCTTGAGAAGGCTGGAATAAAATCATCAGAATGAACTCATCGCCTTTCTCCTCTGTTCATCCCACCCTGACAGTTGTGCAGTGCCATCTGCATGGCTGCTCTGCTGGTGTCACCAGGGACACTTGCTCACACATGAAGGGCAGGGTGGGGAGTCTGTGCATGAAGAATAAAAGGTAGATGTGTGGATGGACTGTTGAATAGGTGATGGAAGGATGGATGGTTGAATGAATCAACGAATAGGTGAAGGATGGGTGGATGGATGGAAAGACAGATGATGGGTAAATCAGAACAGACCACGAGACAGATAATGGATGGATACAAGAACAAATGGGTGGATAGATTGATAGATAGATGATGGGTAGAGGGGCGATGCAGGGTGGACAGATGTCAGATGCAGGGATCATGAGACTGGAAAGTGGGAAAGCACGTTTCCCAAAGGACACCCAGCCTGTGTGCCCATCAGACCCTCACCCTGAAGCTGCTCTGGTGCTCCAGGATCTCTGAGGTCACAGAAAGGGAGTGCATCCCCAGAGACGGGGCAGTGTGCACAGGGAATTCTCATTTCTAAATTCTCACTCTAGCTATGTCACCTCAGAGAATCTTCACTTTTTCCAGGCGGGGTGACTTGAAGGACCTGTCACCAGCCCCCCAGCATCACACCAGGACTTAGCATAAGTAAGTGTCACGGGGGACAAGCTGTTGTGTGGGTGGCTGAGCTCTCCCTAGGTGTGCAGAAGGCAGACAAAAAGCCCTAGGAAACAGTCACTGGGATCCATGGCTTTTTCTGTGCTCTAGAACCTTCTCAGCAGGGGAAACCTAGGGCAACAGCACAACACAGGCCATCAGGGGATGTAAGCACTGGGTGGCAGAGGCAGTTAATGAAGGAAAACAGTTTACCGTCCCCTGCCCTTTTTCCAACCCTGCATAGGAGTCCAGGGGCACCTGACTCTGTGAACAGCAGAGCACACTCCACTCTGGGCCCATAGTGGAATCTGCTTTGTTGCTGGCACTGCAACTACCCCTTCCCAGCTGTGAGTGGGGGCACCCATCCCACATGCGGAAGTGACAAGCTCATCAGCAAAAGTGAACATAGCCATATAGCCAAAGCCCACACACGGAGCCCGGCTCCATGTCTGCCCACATCACTACTGCTATTACTATGGAGAAAAGCGAGGTCCCTGAGCCACAGGCACCTGTGCTCACAGCCCCCAGTGGCCAGCAGGATGCTCACCATGCTGAAGGTGACTGTGGCCAGCATGGCCAGGCTGTGGGAGCAGTGTCCCAGGTGAATCTTTCTTGCCAGCTGAACCTGGACAAATCCTCAGCTTCCCAAGCCCACTGGGTAGCTGTGTAGATTGAGTGGGACAAAGTCCTCAGGACCCCAGCTCTCTGCATCCTTGTTAAGGGGAGAGCAAATGGAGAAAGAGGAAAGACCTCTTCTTGGCCAGAGACTGGTGCCATGGGCTCCGCCCTCCAAGTCTAGACTCACAGTAGGCACTCAGCAGATGTTCACTGAACTGAACTGAAGGGGAAAATTGACTTTCTTCTGCCACGTGAAGCCTGGAGCCCTCTGGTCAATAGCAGCCACTGCACCTCAGGCTTTATTAAGTGGCCACGCTGTTTGTGCTCATAACTGCAAGAAAAGGGAAGAGGGCGCCTTTGATACTGGTGAGGTCCTGCTGCTCAGCTGCTGCAACCAGGGAGCCCCTGTCAGTGCACAGTCTGCAGGGTGCAGGAGGACAGGACTCTTCACATGTGAGGCAGGGACACTGAAATCGCGGCTCTGGTCCACTCGCCTGGGTTCACCCACTCCACAGAGGCTGGGACTGACTGCTGCCTGGGCTTTGCCTTAGGGCTGGGCAGGACGTGAGCAGGATGCCTTCCTGACCCCAGAGGCCCAAGAGTATTCCAGCAGCTGGGACCCAGGGAGGCTTGGCCAAGTACTACCCCTACTCCAAGACCCAACCAGGTTGGACATATACGACTGCTCAGGCCACCAGGTCCTGCCAGGCTCTCTGTGCCTCTTTCATTACCATACCAGGAACAGCCCATGCTCCCTGCTGCTGGCCCTGGGCCCTTCCCTGGACACTACAGACTATTTCACCAGCCTAGCCTTTGTTCTGAGGGGCATCGCTGATCTATCATACAGGGTACAGGCCAAGAGCTGGGCAGAACCAGGAGTGGACTGGGTTCCTCCTCTGAGCTGCAGAGCTGGGTCTGAGAGCCCAGGCTCTGGGTGGGAACCATATGAGTCCCTAAGGAGTGGGGGGCTAAAAAGGTGTGTGGGGTCACAAGGGCTCAGGGACATTCTCATTAAGAAAGAAGGGAGCAGAACAAAGCCTGCAAGAAGGTGGGCAGTGAACAGGCTAGGGCCAGGGGAGGAGGGGGCAGCATGTGGGACAGACACCACACAGCCAGCAGGTACCAGATGAGTCCATTCCACCTGCCCTCCATCCTGGCAAGAGCCCTGCTCAGGAACAAGCTTGTTCTGCACTCAGCTGGATGCAGCCCCGTGCACAGGGACATCTGCAGAGACACCACACAGTGCCTCCTCCATCAGACCATGTGCTCCAAGGGTGATAGTGTCCTCCTTCCTGCCTCTAGGTTCACCTGCCACAGAAAGAGGAAAGACATACACGAGCCTAGGCCACAGACCCCACAAGGACCCCCTTACCAGCAGAGACCTCTCCCCTGAACCAACTATGGTGCTTCTGGTTGACCATAGCTCTGGCCAGCAGGGTGCCACTCCACCTGGCTAACACCAGCAGCTGAAAGAGCAGCTGTCCCCTTGTAGAGCTTCCCTCACTCCTTGTGTGATCCCACTGTCACTCCAAGATTTATGCAAATTCCTGTCGCTGAATTGCTCCTAATGCCAAACACAGGGAGATGAATGTCAGATTTGGTCTCAGCCTCAGTCAATACCTGTGCTTGATAGGGTAGTTTGTAATGTCCTCCCAAGCCAGAGGGATCAACTCCTCTGCCTGTTCTCAATTACTTCCTCTCCTACCCGTCATCATGTCTCCCTGATGTGGTGACAGCTGCAGGGCCCTGTTCCCTTCTTCTCGCACACACCACATTTGTAGAGAAACAGGAGAGCACTAGTCAATGAGTCAGGGTATGCTCTGATCAACAGCAACCCTGTGGCTGTCACGTCACCATCGTCCCCATTGTCCCTAGCATTAAAAATTTCACCCAGTCACCTCCTTCATCCCTGCAGCTGCCTATCCAATGACTCCTGAGAGCTTCTTAGTGACACCTCTTCCTCTTCCTTCTCCTCCTGCTTCATAGTGGGGTCAACCATGGGGAGCTGGATGCAGCTACCATACCCACTAAAAGTCTGGCAAAGGACTGAACGAGCTTTTCTCCAAAAATGCACCAGTGGTTGCACAAGCACATGTGGAGATGCTCAATGTCACCAACTAAAAGAAAATGCAAAACAAAGCACAAGGGACAATAGCTTCCACCCCTCATGGTGGCCACTGTCCAAGCCAGGAGTTGGTGAGAACTTGGGGAAGTTGAAACCCTTGCAAACTAGCACCTCAGCTGCTGCAGAAAAAAGTAGGGTGCTCCTCACAGAATAAAATGTAGAATAACTGTGATCAAAGACTCCACTTCTGGCTATGTAGGGACCTGAAAGAGCTGGAAGCAGGGATTCAGGCAAAACTGGCACACTCTAATTATAATAGCCTTGTTCCTAGAGTACACAGGTCGAAGCAGCACAAGTATCCATTATGGATGAGTGGACAAACACGTAGGACGCAGTGTTGTTCAGCTAAATAAGGGAGATTCTGAGCTATGGAAAGGGGAACCTAGTGGACATTCTGCTCCACAAAATTAGCCAGTAACAAAAGCGTAAATGCTTTGTGATTCCAGTTACGTGAAGTTCCTAGAGAAGTCAAGTTCATAGGAAGAAAGTGGGACAGGGAGCTGGGGGATCGGCAGAAACAATGGGGAGTTGGCATTTAGTGTGGACAGAGTTTATGTTTTGCAAAATGAGATGAGCTCTAGAAACAGATGGTGGTGATGGTTGCACAACAAAGAAGACATATCTAACACTAGCAACCTGTACTCTTAGAAATGATAAAGACAGCCCAGGCTCACTGGTACTCATCTGTAATCCTACCACACTAGGAGGCTGAGACAAGATCACAAGTTTAAGCCTAACCCAAGCAACTTAGTGATTTAGCAAGGCCTTGTCTAAAAAAATTTTTAAAACAGATCTGGGAATGTAGTTCTATTCAAAGGCCTTGGACTCAATCCCCAGTATACAAAAAGGAGGAAGAGGAGTGGGGAGGTAAATATAAGGTATGTGTTATATTAGTCAGCTTCCTCCTCAGTGAGACACAACACCTGACACCCACAATTTAAAGGAGAGGTATAATTTGACTCAAAGTTTCAGAGGGTTCAGTCCATGGTCAGCTGGATCTAAGGCAGAAACTTCACGGAGGAAGGGCATGGCAGAAGAAACTGCTCAACTCATGGGAGCTCAGTTCATGGAAAACAGAGGAGGGGAACGATGTCCACACAGAAGAGGGTAGGTGAGATATACACTCCAAGGTCACACCTCAGTGACAACCCAGACACACTTAGCAGTGTGCTTTACTAATCCCCTAGGTGGCTCCCAAGTTGATAAAGTTGATAATTATGTTTAGCTGTCACGTGTATTGAAGCACAATTTAGAAAGAATTGGCCCAAACAGAGATGGGCTCTCAACCACCATGGGACTTGAGAGCCCACTTACAAAGAAAATCCACATCATGTGCAGCTGGCCCTGGAGGCCACTGTGAAAGAAGCCACAGTGAAGCTCACCCACAGCCCCTCCAACCTGAGGCCTTGCTGTGAGCCTTCCCCCTCTTGTCCCAGCAGGTGTGTATGTGAGCCTTTGGCGACAGAGCTAAACCACATTGACAAAAACTCTGGTGGAGATTCACTGAATAATCATACCCAGGAGTGACTGAGAGCACTTTGGGGTTGAATAGTGATTTTCTTGCTCTGCATGTGGTACCTCTAGTTGGCTGTACAAAGTCCTCATTTTTCCTGAACAACAGGTGACAGACTCAGCCATCTCCTAGGAGCTTGCACCTGGGAGCTGTGTTCACCCCAGGATCCTAAAAGTTTACTATTCATGGATGCCCTTCCCACAATCTCCTCTACAGCCAGCCATGGCCTTCTTCTTTCCCTTCCCACCTACTGGAGGAGCACTGGTCTCTTGCATTCATAGCCACCAGCCCCACTCCCTTGGGTGTTGGCAGAACACCAGGGGACAGGACATAGGATATCCACGCAGGAGGCATGGACAACTCTTGCCCTGGAATTAGTGCCACAGCTGAACCAAGAGCTACTGGAAGTCCAGGAGATCAACCTGGCTGAGAAGAGAGACTATGGCACACCTTCCTAGCCAGGCAGCAAGCTCCACAGTGACAAGATCCCTCTGGCATGTGCTCAGCCCTGTGGCAGGCTTCCACAGCGGGCAAAGCTCACTTGGGAGGAAAAGGATTTGGGGGGCCACCACAATGTCATCTTGTGTGTTCTCACACAAGCCTCTATGGGGGTTTTTGCATCCATGAGGAGAAATAAAGAGCAGGTCGTGCCCAGCCCTTTGGCTGTCAGGAGCTGCTGTCCCCCAGCAGTGGTCACACTGGGTCTCCCTATTTTGAGCCTTGCCACACCCCTTTCTCTGGCCACCATCATAGCTGTGGGGCAAAACTTCACCTTATGGGTTTACTAGCCCTGATCCTGATCTGTTTTCTGCACCCCCAGGGCCAAACCAGGGGTGGGCTGCCCAGTCAACTGCTCACATACCTTGCCCAGAGTCTCTCTGCCCACCATGCGAATTGGCTCTAGAGCCACTCCCTTCTCCCCAGGTCCTGCAGGTTCATGTCCTCATCACCACAGCCAACATACAGGGCCATAAGCAATAGGGACCCTGCCCTCAGGGGGACTCCCAAGGCCCAAGCCTAACAGGCTGGCCCCTCGAACCTTAGGAGCTGTCCACTGGGTAGAGAAGCGATGAGTGTGTGACCACAGAGCTGCTGGCTTCACCACCAGTCCCCAGTCTCTGCCCTCTTCAGGATCTCAGAGGTTAGCTTCTAGGGTGGGCTCACACGGGCAGGAAAGTAGACAGAGGAGAGCTTCCTGGAGGGCAGCACTCACATGCAGAGGGCAGCGTCTATGCCCACAGGGGACGTGATACAAGAGGGCATTCCAGGCAGGGGTAAGGATGTGCAAAGGTCCTGGATAAAGTAGAAGAGGGTAGAAGATTTTAGAAGCCTAGGGAGGGGCAGGAGAGGATATGGAGCTGTCTGTGATGGGGAAGCCCACTCTGGGGCTGCAGGAATGACGGGCGGAGGAGGGAAGAGCAGGTGATCTACTGCACAAGCCCTAGCGCCACTGGGGGGTTCAGCATGGAGCATGAGGCACGTGCAGAGAAGCCTCAGGAGGTGAGCAGCTCCAGGCCTCTCATTTCTGCTCTCTGGCAGGTTCTGTGGCAACACGAACAGGGCTGGGCAGCAGCAGATGTGCCCTTCTGCCTCCTGATGGGGACTTAAAGCTGTGCAGGCCAGGATGTCACCCAGTGGGGCCCAGATAGGCAGCCAGGCTTTCCTAAACAGGGGTTTTCTCACTGGTTCCTTAAAACTGAATGAGCCGTGGACACTGACACTCATCCCACTGTGGAGCTGGCCTCTCCCACAGCTGTCTCCCTATGGGAGCCCAGTGCATGAGGGAGATGCCTGCCATCTGAAGGGGCACACAAGTGTCACCACCCGTGCCTAAATCCCTCCGCTTTGCCCAAGACAGTCAAGTCTGGAAAGCCCCCAGGCCCCTACAGAAGGGAGGCTGCTAAGCAAGAAATGAAAAATAAAATAGGAGCCTTCACTGGCCCCTAATGAGAAAGGAGTGGCTGGGGGGCTGCTGAGGAGGTGAATGTATTTATGATTCAAGATGAGCTCCTGAAATAGTCAAGGCTCATGAAACAATGTATGCAAATGCATGTAAATGACTTGGGAGATTGGGAAGGGGCTGCTCCAAAGCCCAAGAGGAAGCCTGCAGAGGGAGAGAGAGGCCAAGGCCACAGACTCCAGCCTGGCCACCCGCCTACAGGCCCTCACAGGGAGCACTCAGGAAAGCCACCACCGCGACATGGTCCTCATCCATCCAGGGGCCCATTCCTGTCAGGCTGTGCTGTGCTTTACCCACTGCATGATGCGTGGCCTGGGCCCAGACAGTGAGTTCCCTCCTGCTCCTTCCCAGCAGGACACCTGGCTTCCTGGCATCACCATCTCCACATAGGCCGTTTTCTCCAGGAATCCCAGCACTGCATCCTGCTACCATCTGTGAGGACAAGGGCTGTCGTGGCATTGTCTACACTGCTGTTTCCAGTGTAGGACACCATCCCCGGGAGGGCAGGAACTCAACTGTCTGGCTTGAGATCTGGGCACATGTGATGGGACTCCAAAGACGTCCTCGGATTACCCGGTCAGCAAGAAAGACTTCACTTCTTCCTAACCTCACATAGGATGCAAAGGGGCGAAGCCCAGACTCTATGCAGTGAAAACAGAGAAGTGCAGAGCTCTACTGCACAGTGGCCACATCCTCCTACCCAGTCCTGGCTATGTCTGTGCCTGAGACTTTAAGGCCATGTGTGGCCAATTTGACTATGAGGAATATTTGAAGCCTCCGGACATGTCTGACAAAGTCACCTGCTAAAGTCTCATGCTCAGAACCTCTGAGTGGCCGTGTCTGTAAATGGGCCCGAAGTGATTGAGGTACAGTGATGTCACCACAGAGGGCCCTGACATAGCCTTCCCAGCCCTTATCAAGAAGAGATCAGGACAAAGGCACACATCCAGGAACAACCATGTGAGGGTGCAGGTAGAACATGTGTCTACATGGCAAGGAGTGAAGGCCTCGGAGGAACTGACATGACAACACTTTGGTCTAGCATGCTGCCTCCAGACCAAGCCATAGACCTGAAGGGTGTAACCTGCCAGCCCATGGGCTGCATGAGGCAGCAGGGCAGCAGAGCCAACTCACATACTGGCTCATCATAGGATGCCCAGCTAGGAAGGTAACAAGGAAGAGCTGGGAAAGAGGAGCAGGTGCCAGGAAAAGAAAGGACCCTAGGCACAAACCTGCCCCACCCATCTCCTGATCAGACCAGTGTAAAAAGAATTAAGTAGTCAGTGCCCAGGACAGTGCAGCCTTAGCTGGGCCCACAGGCGCAAAGGTGCAAAGGTGCAAAGGTTGCTTAGGCACAAAGGCAGGAGCAACAGCTGGCTGAGAGCTGCCTGCAACAGTGATGCGGACGGTTCCACACACCCAGGGCACACCCACCTGGCGGCTGAGCACCCGCAGGCACTGGCTGTTGTCCTCAAAACAGGAGGATTATCCTGCTTCTGTGCACTGGGTCGAAAGATGTAGCACTGTCGGCCTTTCTGAGTCATCAATGCTGCAGAGCAGCAATGTGAGGGTCAAAGGACATCCGGTCAGGGAGGCTGCCCCTCTGCCACATGAGGTGGATAGCAGTCCACAGGGGGGCAGAGATGTGTGAGGACAGTGGAAGACTTCAGGGCCCCGTCACCTTGAACCTAGACAGCAGCGTCCACCTTTCTCTGCTGCTGATAACCTCAGCCAGCAGCTGTAATTAGCATGGAGCTGCTGGCACCTAAATAATGCAACAGTTATCATAAATAATATGCAGCTGTGGTGAAGATCAAGTTATTTATAAAAGAATTAATGACAGCACATGAGTGTATGAATGTGCATTCTGCAGCGGAGACATGCAGCTCTTGATGAATGTGAATTTTTACAGGTAACCATGAATCTCCCTAAGATAGAGACCTTGGCGTCTCCATGTGTGTTATAAACTGACTGCTAGTGAGGACAGAATGAGGGTGGAAACTGGGTCCACACTCCAGGACACAAGCAGTATGACATGCATTGGGCCTGGTGTCCCTGTCTGGGCGGGCACCCAAGAACTAGTCAGTGCTTCTGGAACAGCAGCCAGTTAAACAAGTTATTAGACCCAAAGGGCAAGTGCTGTCATGAGGATATAAATGCACAAATAACTTGGAGACAGGGGATCGATGGGCCCTTGGCTACTGAACCTGGGCTCCTGGGACACACAGGTTCCACCTCGGTGGCCTCCACCAGCCCCACTGTGAGAGCTGGTCCCAGGCAGGGAGAGGCCAGAGCTCAGTTTGAACCCGAATCACAAACTGCCTATGGGAAGATCTGGATTCTTGAAGCCCCTTCCTTTGCTACTGCAATAACACAAGATGGCAAACTGGGAAAGTTACAATAGGAAGAACCTAATTTGAGCTTACAGTTCAGTCCAAGGTCAAAAGGCTACACCTGGTAGACACCTCCTTGCCGCAGAGTCCTGGGGCAGGGGGAGAATCATAGGCAAAGACAGGGAGAACTGGTTTGTCTTTGCTGGCCTCTGGCTCTCTTCTTATAAAGCCACCAGAATGCAATCACAGCCCCACCCTGATCTAATCCTAACCAAAGCGCAGAAATCAGAAATCTTGTTTTCCTTGAGAACATCTGTATCCCTGCTCCACAGCAAACACCATTTTAGGAGCACTTACGGAGTGCCCACTCTATACCAGGGCCCCGGGACCAGCCTGTCCTGCAGCACAGCCTGGGAGTCTGCAGTGCAGCCATCTGCAGTCTCTTCTTTCCTGGCATGTGTTTTTGTGTGCTTGGTCGGGGCTGCCTGCTCAGCGTTGCGCCTGCTATTTCGGCTCACAACATTTATAAAAGCGCGGGAGCCCAGCCTGGCAATCTGGAGCTAACCTTCCCGTCCTCAGACCAAGCTCCTGCATGCTAATTGAAAAGTGATTAATTACCTCCATGCTGCCTCTGTGCTGGCCCTGTTCTCCACTCTCCCCACCCAGGGCTAACAGCCAGGGGGAGCTGCGCGCTGTGTGTGTGTCTTTAAGACTGAGCTGGTTTTAGTCTCATTTAATTTTTACAGCTGTGAATCACGAGTCGAATACCTCGATGCCAGGTCAGGTGCACTGCCTCTCTTAGACCCTCTGCTTCCTCCTTTGAAAGATGTGCTGATAGTCTTAGGGGACTTTGGAATCAGACCCACCCAGTTCAAATCCATGCTCCTGTGCCTGCTGTTGTGGAGGCGTGGAAGGGTCCCCAATCTGCTTTGTGTCTTCTTCCTAGTCACCTCCAATGCCCACACACCCCACTCATCCCCACCATTCCCACACACTCCACTCCCTCCAGGACCCCAAGAAAGGTCACCTCTTCCAGGCTGTCTTTCTGTCTGCGCCATTTGCCCCTAGGGCCCCTCCTTCACTTCTGCTGGTCACCACTATAGATTACATGTCTGCTTCTGCACCCACAGGACCCACCACAGCCTACATGTACTGGAGGAAGATGGAGCAAGCCTCTCTGTGCTCAAGTCTGAGCCCAGCCTTGAGTCCCCAGGTCCCCACGTCCCAGGACCCAGGGTGAGAAGCCTGGTGAGGACTAGGGTCCTGCCTATGGGCCTGAATGAGCCAGAGAGCAGTGAAGGCTAGGAACACCAACAATGGAGAGTCTTTGTGGATCAGGTATGGAGTAGGGACCCTGAGGCCAGGCCAGCAGGAGTGAGGACCGTTCAGGAGACTGAAGTCCTTTGCAGGACTGTCTGAAGAGGCATGGGAGGGTCTGTAGTACCAGAGAGGTACAAAAGGCATGGCAGGACCTAATGGTCCTATGTGGGCCAGGTGCAACAGGAGCAAATGCTTTGATCTGCCTCTGTGTGTGTGTGTGTGTGTGTGTGTGTGTGTGTGTGTGTGTTTGGATCACCATGACAACTGCAAAGCAGAGGCCTTGGAGGGGCAATCAGCCTCCATGTCCCATTGCTGCTGTACCACTCTCTCCAAAGCACAGGATGGCTCTCTGCGCCCCTCATTACCCACATCTGAAACCCTGCCAGAAACACAACCTTTGAGACAGTTTCCCCTCATTTAAATTCTTCCATGACATTTGTACGACAGTGAACTAGAACAAAACACCGAGGAGGAGGCACAGCCTGGTGCAGCACAGCCTCCTCGATAGAGAGGGAAGAAAGGAGGAAGGGAGGGGACCCAGGCCACTGTTAGGAACAGACATCGGGAGGACATGCAGCCAGGAGTGGCCTTGGGCCAGTGATTGCCACGACTGTGCTCAGTCTTCCCAACGGCCCCATTGTGTAGAGGGAGGAAGCTGAGACACAGGAGGCAAAGTGACACAGCGGAGGGCATAAGGCTGGGGACTTCCCAGGGGGACTCCCTTCCAGCCTGGGCCCATGTGGTGAGAATAGGGGAGACCCACCTGGGCTGTTCACTTCCATCCCCAAGGCTGAGGCCACTGTGCGGTTTGTGCCTGAGCTAACCTGAGACCCGCGTAACCTGGGAAGGCAGGACCACCTGGGTGTGACTGTCAGGTAACATTGTGCAGACGGAGGTCACAGAGCTTCACACTCCACCCCAGCTCCTTCTACCCTTGCGGCCTCAGAGTCACCCAAACTCCTCAGTTCCCACAAGTGTGAAAAGAGGACCCCAGCCCCAAAGTGTGGCTGTATAACAGCCAGCGCCAGGGCTCCTGCAGACAGAGGACCAGTGTGTGTTGGTCTCCGGAGGTCACAGAGCTACATTGCCCGCTCAGAACCACCTTCCCACAAAGGGTCTGTGGTGGTGCCTGGGGGCTCATCCAGTGACACGCCACTCTCCCGCCACCCTGCCGGGGTCTGTGTCTCTTTCTGGGGTCCAGCGGAACCTCTGTCAGCAGGTTCCAAATCCACAGATTCAACCACCCCCAAATCAAAAAGATTGTGAAATAATCGTGCCTGTGCTAAATATGCAGACTTTCTTTCCTTGTCATTATTCCCCAAACAATACAACATAACAACTATTTACACAGTATCTACACTGTAGTCAATATTAGAAGTAATCTAGGGGTGATTTAAAGTCTACAGGAGGAGGTGCGTGGATTTTATGCAAACGCTTCACCATTTTACATAGGTCCTTGAACACCCTTGGATTTCAGTATTCATGAGGATACTGGGATAAGTTTTCCTGACACAAAGGGATGACTGGGTTTGGGTTATTGTATGTGTCTCCTATGGGTTTTGGATTCTGTGTAAGACAGGGCAATAGGTGCTCCCATGAGTCAGTGGCCCAGGGGAGGAGTGGGCTTGCCAGGTGCCTTCAGGAAGGTCCAGCCTTTGTCAGGCAGGAAAGGGACTCTGAGATCCTCCTGCTCTTGACAAGCTCAAAGAGGCACTGTCTGAGTGTCCACACTCCATTCACATCACAGCCTGGAGCTGGCTGAAAATTATGACCCCTCCACACCCAGTGTGCTGAAAGCCCCCAGGCCTTTGAAGTATCCTGCTCTGCAGGGACACTGACTTCGTTGCTGCAGGCAGTGGAATTTCCAGCCAGAGTTGACGTCTGCTCTCAATCCCAGGACCCCAGCATTCTGCAGTGTGTGTTGTTGTGGGTTACTCTGGCAGGGAAGGCCTGGGTGTTGACATCTGGAGTGCTGGTCCCCGAGGCTCTCAGATCCCTTCTGGATTCCTCTGTAATTTGCTCAGGTTTAGAAGGTTCTGGCCTTCTCTGAAGCTGATGGCCCTCGTGGCACATTTTTGGAACTCAGTGCCTGTTGAGCACCTGGGCATCAAGAAAAGTGGCTCCAGGGGGGTGGAGCTCAGTGCTGAGTATGGACTGGCTGGGTTGGGTTTTATGGGGAAAGGAGCAGAAACTGCATTGGGCCTGCCTGCACCGCTGTCACATGTCTGTTTTCCCAGGGTCTGCCGTGCTCTGGCCCCACATTTCCTCGGGATGTTGGCCTTCCAGAGGACATCTGGCTATGACTGACAGTCTATGTGAGAGGCTGCAGGGGCCAGAAAAGCCCCGATGGAGGCAGCTCTGTGGGCTATTGATAGGAGGGTGGAGGCCAGCACATTTGCCAGCCACACTCCATATCAAAGGCTCCTGGGTCTCCTGGCCAGGAATCCAGGAGATAGGGTAGGAAACAGCCTGGGGGCAAGGGCAGCTTGGAGGCCAGTGGGAGTTATGCAGAGGACTGGTCCCATGGTGGGACAGCTGGCTAGGGGGCCTGGGGAAGAGAGGGGTGGGAGCAGGGGCCCAACACAGACAGAGGAGCCAGGGCCTCTGGTCACGGCTGACCTGGAGCGGGCTGCCTCCCAACATGCAGCCAGGTTCCCCAGGACGCTGAAGTAAGAGTGAGATGTTTCCCAGGCAGAAGCCACAGGCTTCTGGGCATTGATCTCAGAAGGGACCTCCCATCTCTCTGCCTTCCCTACTCTTGCATGGGTCACAGGTTCTAAGCTTCAGCCCACACACAACGCCTGACTAGGGGCCACTGGGGCATCTCAGAAGCATCCCCGCCACAGCAGCCCCTGCACAGCAGAACAGCCTTGAGGCTTGAAGGAATCTCGAAGCTGCATGCCCGTGAACACCCCCACCACTGCTGCTTCTCAGACATCACAGCTCCTCCTTCTGCCCTGACACCTGAGGTATCCCAGGCTCCCTGTTTCAGGAGCACAATGATGAATGAAATGTGACTCCCTGGCCCCAAGAATCCCTCAATTAAAAGAGGATATAGTTCGTGCTGGGTGGGCCTGTGGAGGGGTGGCCTGGTACACAGCTTGGGAGCACAGGCCCAGCCCCGGGGGCGGGGAAAGGTGGTGGGTGTCCTCCCTCTCACAGAGCCCTCCAGCACTAAGCTTGATCTGAAGATTAACCCGGAGCCTGGAGCTGCCCAGCCGTGAATCGCACCGCGCAGTTGGGCGTGCTGCCTTTAAATGAGCCTTATGTAACAGGGCTGCTGGGAAGCGCGGACTCGCAGGCCTTTCTTTTAAAATAGATCACTTGTCTTTATATAGCCGAATGAGTCTTTCTTCTGGCTCTCCTGTCTTACAGAGGCGCTGATGTAGGTCAGATACGGCTTGGTGGGAATTAATTAATCTATAATTGTATCGGAGGAAGGGGAAACAGTGGGTGCCAGTGCGCTCAATGGCCCAGGAACCAGCATCTTGGGTCACTGCTGGGAAGGCCCGCTGCTTGCTCCGTGGCCTGGGCATCCCCGTGTGGGCCCCCCTGCCCACAGCCTGCCCAGGCCTTGGACTGCATTGGTTTTGGAGTGAGGCTGCAGCACGCCCCCTCACACACACCCCTTCTGAGATTCCTGGGGTACAGCAGCCCCAGCAGCTGACCAGGGGCTGAGCCTACCAGTGGCTGTGGGAGCAGGTCCCCAATCCAGGAGAGCTTTGGCTGAACTTCAACCCCAACCTGGCCCATGGGAAAATATGGGCTAAGGTCTCCACAGACTCCTGGACCCTGCCCACTTTGGCTGGGGAATGCACTTGCTATTCTAAGCCCTGTGCTTCTGGGAAGATGCTACACAGCAATGCAGTGTGTCATTCTAGAGTAGGGGACACCATTGCCCCAAAGAGCTGAGTGACTAGATTAAGGTCATACAGCAGGTTGCTGAGCCCAACACAGAGCACTACACAGACCCCAGGATGGAGGCAGAGGGACAGAGTGGGCAAGCTGGCATGCACCACAGCCCACCTAGGCGGAGGCAGACAAGAAGCCCAGCAACCCCCCAGCCAAGAACACCTTCCCTGCCCTGTGGCCTGGGCCCGCCCCCATCTTTATCCTCTGAAGTTCAAAATGAGTGGCTGTGCCTACTTTGGAGGACTATCAGGGAAGGACAAAGATCAAGTCTGGTCTCCAAGCTGTTCAGTGCCCCTCAGTGTATTATTCATTCCCTTGAACTGCAGTGCTCTGCTACAGCTCTTAAACAGCAATGCCTCTGCCAGCCCTCCCATGGAAGTCAGGATTAACACCCCAAATCCCTCCCAGCCTTTTCCCTTGAACTCAGTCCAGAAAGAGCCAGGACTTGACCTGCCAAGGCCGAGACCCAGTTTTGAATTTGCTGTGTAGTTGTGGAGAATTCGCTTTGCTTCTTTAAACCAGACCTACATTCTGAGGACCCTAAAAGCTCAGGGCTGGAAGGTACTTTGGGTATCTCAAACATTACCAACCACAGAATGCACTGAACCTCTCAATACCATCTAGTCCAGAAGACCACCTATAAAATGCTTGAATGCCTCTAGGAACAGGGAGCTCACTACCTGTACAAAATCAGACATTTAGCACATTTAACTAAGGCCCATGAGCTGTATCACTCGTGATTCTGTGATTTTCTTCCAGCTTCCCTTCCCCCTGCCCAGAGCAATACTCAAAGACTGGCACCAAAATACCAAACAAAACCAGGATGATGGGCAAGTGATAAGAGAATTGTTGATTAGATTTCTTACCTCTTTTTTTTTTTTGCCTTCTGACACTTCAGTTATTTCAATTATGACTTTTTCATAAAACAGTTCATAGACTGCAAGGGAACAAGTAACCTTTAAGTTTTCCATTTAGCGGGTTACAATAATCTCCTTGGAAATGTATTAGCATATCACAGGTGCTCACGCTAAATGACCTACTGCAAGTGCTCGATCAGCAAATTAATGTCGATGTGACTTGAAACTTTGGGGCAGAGCGCAAACAAGACAGAGAGCAGCCAGCCATTTGTAGTCATGGCGCAGGCACCTGCGCAGCCTGGGGGCCCTTGTTTCCCTAGGGAATGGTGGTCAAAGGCAAGCATTTTGAGGTGAGCCTCTGTAGTTCAAATTCTGACTTCAGCGTCAGTAGCTGTGTGACTGTGACAAGTGCCTGCCCCATGGGATGGGCCTCAATCTCCTGCTCAGTAAGATCGGTAGAGGTGGGCATCCATTCATACTGAGGATGAAATTAGTGAACGAATGCATAGGCACTGACCCAGTCCTCAGACCTGTCCCCAGAATCAGACCAAGCCACTCCCAGACTCTGAGTTCTGATTCCAAGGCCAACAGTCACCACCTATTATGGCCAATAAATAGCTTTCACCGTTCCCACGCCCTCACCTCCATCATCACCGCCGCTACACCACTTCCCCACCAGCAGCCCTGCACCACCACAGCTGTCATCATGACCGTGCCCACCAGCACCTGTCATCATCAGTTGTCACTGTCACCTGTTATTGTCATCACCACCGCCGCCATCAACACTATCACGATCCCTACCACCTTCATCACCGTCATCCTCGCAACCACATCACCATCACCGGTGATCACTGTCCCCGTCATCATCATCGCCGCCACAACCACCACAACCACCACCACCACCACCACCACCTTCTTTGCCACGGCAATCACATCTCCACCTTCATTACCCCCCCGGCAGGTGCCCACTGAACCTTCACCTCTCCGCTGATCTCTGCTGTGTTCTCCGTGCCCTCCAGCGCCCTCCCATGCTGTTCGCACTGCCTCTTCTTTCTTCTTTTCCTCTCCCAAGAGTCAAGTGTCCCCAAGATGTAGCACAGTGTGACACATAAGGACTTTCAATAAAGACTTTTTGAGTGATGAACACATGAGTGAATGAATGAACAAACTAGAAATCCTGTGATCGTCTTTGGGATGAAGGTCTCTGCTTTCCTAGTTAGAGAGCGACTGAGCCACCCCGAAGGAAGCCTACCTGAAGGAAGAGAGCACCGGGCCGCTTTTGCTTTCTTTTGCTCACCATCCCAGCCAAAGCTCACACAATGGCCCAGGGGTGGGTACCAACATCCGTCCATCTTACAGGTAGGGACAGACAGCGGGCCCCCTGGGTTAGGGCTCATGTCCCAGCAGAACGAGTCCTGCTCTCTCTTCCCCTGCAGGGCCCTCAGGAGCCTATCTCCTCTCTCAGAGGGTTCTGCCTAAAGGAAGGACACTCAAGAGTAAGATGCAGGGGGTGAAGATGAGGATCAGGGCCAGGCACAGGTCCCTGGGTCCCAGGAGCACAGGCCAGGGTCAGGGCCAGATGGCAGGGCCCAGCAGAGTCTCTAGGGGCCCAGGACCACCACAGACTGCTGGCTGGGGTGGGGGCTCCTGAGGCTCTACAGTCCAGGGAGGGCAGTTTCCTCAAGGGACACGGCAAGCTGCCATGGGCTGTGCGGTATTGGAGCATCAGTCTCCATCATTAGGAGGGTTTCAGAGCCATCTGAGCCATGATCTAGGGGATTCATTCAAACACTAAGGGGAAATTGAGTTGGGAATTTCATGTTTCCCTACACCTGGGGCTTCCCGCAGGGGCTCCCAAGTTCAGGGACTGCTGGAGGCCCAGGGGTGTCTTTCCCTGTCCACATCTCCTGCTCACAGCCTTCCTGCCCAGCCTCCATCTGCTCCTGCCTGGGTGTAGTGGACGCACTGTGTGTCTCCAGGGGGCGGGGCCAGAACTCTGCTGGGACCTGGGGTGGCCTGTTTGCCAGGGCTCCTCAAGGGCTCAGAGGAGGAGGGGCATTTGTAGCAAGTAAATAATATCACTTGTGCAGAAAAAGGACTGAGCTGAGGACGGAGACCAGGAAGCAAGACGGCCAGGCTCAGTGCCCAGGAAGGCTGCCAGATCCTAGCCACAGCTCCAGCTCTCTCAAGGCAGCACCGGCAGCCAGGGTAAAGCCAGGAAGCCAGCAGGAGGCCCAGAGCAGACCTGTCCAGGAGCCCCCTGCCCTCCCCACAGGTAGCACCCTGTGTTTACTGCCCTCGTGTGCCCGATGTTCTTGGGGAACCAAGCCCATGAAACACCGTCATTTATCCAAACCTGCACTCCACAACCATCAGTCCCCTGTACTTTCGGGAAGCAAGGTAGGGGATGTGCTGTGTTTCCACATCTCCCGTGCAGCCTACCCCCGCAACACACATCTGAAGACAAAGACTACTGCTCGCTCTGCTAGGTTCTAGTCAGGACCTGTGGCTCCAGCCAGTGAATCCCAGCTGGAGGTCTTGTCCCCGCCCCTCACCCCCGCATTCTTAATCCAAAATTCAGAATCTCCACAAGCCCCACCTGGCTGCCTGTGGTCAAAGGGACATCCATGGCCCAGGTTATGGACTGTGTGGGTCAGAACAGCTCCCTCCTTCCTTCAGGTAGGAAACCCAAAATCACAGTGAGATGTCAGCCACCACCACCCCACAGGCCTGGAGAGGCCTCCAAATGCAAGGGGCCTCTGTGCCCTCCGTGGGCACTGACACCTTGTACACTGACAGCTCGGGCTCCAGGAGGCCCAGCCCTGCTCAGGTCGCTGGTCAGCAAGGGGCAGGTGGGAATTGACCAGGCTGTGTCTCTTTCCCCAGAGCTGCCCAGCGTCAGTATGGCTGAGGTCATAAGGATCTTTCCTCACCAATGCTGTGAGCCTAGGGAGGGCACCCACAGGCCGGGCTGTAGTTCTCAGTCATGGAAAGGATCTGCTAGGTGGTGACAGACAGCCCCTCAGTGGTCTCATCTGTACTCACCATGCCAGGCTCCAGCTCTTTCTGGACACCCAGCCTCCCTCACACTCAGGCTACAGCTTCTCCTTCTGTCTGCTTGAGCTGACTGTTGGACAAGACCCCTCTCTTTTCCTCTTGTAGCCTCTATGCACTTCCCCCAGCCATGAGCTCCTACTGATCTGGCGCATGAGCTATCTTTTTGGGTCTGAGAGGAACAAACAAAACTAGTTAATGACAGCACTTTGTCAACTTATTGGCAGGGGATTTCAGAGGAAGGGACATTTGGACTGAGTTTTAAAGGATGTATAGGAGCCCACCAGCTGTCCAAAGGACATTTGAGGGGAATTTTGAGTAGAAACACAGAGATGCAGAATACTTGGTGAAGGACAAGGAATCAGCTAGGCTCATGTAAACAGTCAGCTGTGATAGACATAGGAAGTGATGATCTCAGAAAGCCCCAACACAAGGACTCTCACCAGCCCACATACATCAGAGAGCCTTGGGCACCCAGGGAAGGCCTACTGTGGCAGGGGAGGGTTTGATTCTGAGGTTTTTTGCCACCTTCTGTGTAGTGGGACTGGCCCCCATCCTTTTGGCGTGCAACCTAGGTCCAGCCAGGACCCCCAGAGAGAGGAGGGCAGTGGATGGGAGAACCATTCAGAAGGCAGGGACAAATGGAATATGTATTCCTGTGCCTTTTATAGAGCCAAAGTCACTTTGTTAGCTTAAGAATTTAAAAATGTATAATGCGTGGCTAGATTTCTTCATAAAATTACCATGTTTCGGTCTATTTAAAGAAAGAAGGCCTGGGGGGAGGGGGCTGTATTTTCTCCAACCATTTTTAAACTTTGCTGTAGGTTTTTCCTGCACAGGTAATATGCCCATGCAGGATGTTCTCCATATCAGGGGTCAGAGGTTGAAGGCCAGCCCAGCAGGCAAGCCAGAGCCCCCGTGCCCTTCCCTCCCCACAGAGCTTACCCCTCGGCTTGAATGGAGAGAGTGCCCAGGACAGCGTCAGGGGTAGGTCCTGATAACTGGTGCCCGCGGCCCAGCTCACCCCACCCTTTCTGCATCCAGAAGCGGAGGACGTACAGGGAAGATGGCATCAGAGCCTTTGGGGCACTTCCTGACCCAATCTCCCCACTGCTGCTCTAAAGGACATGAGTGTAGATGCTGAGTTAATGGTAAGGCAGAGGCCAGATGGGACCCTGGCTCCATAGCTTCTGTCCCACCCACCAGAATCCATTGCTCAGGTCAAGCCAGTCTCTCCTACCCTCTGCCTGGCTACACCCCTCTCCTCTGCCATTGTGTCCTGGCCCTCAGAGGGTCTGTGCTAAGGGCTAGCTTGCCTGGCCACTAAGAGGCTTTGACTTGAGCTGCTGCACACCCACAGAGTACAGCCCAAGCTGCTGGCCAGTGTGAAGCATTTTGAGTCACACCTTATAAAACCACTGGTTTGTAGGTCAAAATAGTCAAGTACCAGCAATTCTATATATGCTAACCAGCTTTCCGTCCCTGGGACAAAATACTTGGCCTATATGACTTAGGTGAGGACAAGTTTATTCTGGCTCACCATTTCAGTCCCCTGCTCTTAGGCCTGTGGTGAGGCAGAAGCATAGCAGAGGGGTGTGGCAGGGCAAGATCCTCCCTTCACAGTGGTCAGGAAGAAGGAAGATCGGGGAAGCACCAGAGAGGAAGGGGCTGGGGACAAGACATAGTCCCTAAGGGCACATCCCTGTGACCCACTTTCTTCCACTCGGTCCCACAATCCCAAGTGCCCACTGCCTCCCAACAAAGCCATCGTAGTACAAGCCCATCAGTGGATTAATCCACTGTACGAAACACAGCCCTCAAGAGCCAATCACCTTCTGAAAGCCGCTGAGCACCTGAGACTGGGGGACCTTTGAGGTTTTAAACTGTAACATCATGTGATCCATCCAAATGGGCCCACCAGGGACCAGAGCACTTTTCCCAGCCTTGCCCTGCACTTTCCCTGTGGTGGGGGATGAACACCCTCCCAAGAAATGCTGTGCACTGCCAGCGGGGAGGAAAGTCCGATGCTGCCTGGATATCTCCCTGACCTCCAGAGCATCTTCCTGCTCCCCCATCCGAACCCCAACTAGGTGCCCTCTGCTCCCTATACCTTCTGTGGGCCCAGCACACAGCTGGTGCTCCAGGGCCCTGGGAGAGGTCCAAACTGTTCACCCTCTGCCCAAGGATGAGATCTGGGGGCAGACACAGATGCAGGCTGGCTCTCAGAGCCCTTGAGAAGGTAGAAAGGCCAGAGGGTCAGCGTCTGAGAGGAACAACAGGGATGAACGTGGGTCTCTGGGGGCTCATGGTACAGCTGCCACCCACTGTGGCAGCAGGGAGCATGAAGCCCAGAGAGACACTGAGAATGGGCCAGTGCATGTGACACCCATCTCCTGAGGACAGGTGGGCAGCAACCTCAGAATCTGGAAGAGGGGGTACATTTGTAGTGCTTATGCAGCCTGTCCAAAGTGCTTAGTGGGGCAGCCCAAGGTGATTCTCATGAGCCCTCTTGGAGCTCCTGAGCACAGATGACCACTGTAAAAGGCCCTGAGTACTGGTGAGTGTGGACTGCAGCCGGGGTGGGAGCAAGGAGCACTAGAAGCTTCCAGGACCCAGGCAGCAGAGATGCAAAGGGACAGCTGGGCAGGACAGAGCACCCAGCAGGCCCTCACTTACTGCAGCACAAGGCCAGCAGGCCCAGATGAGGCAGGGTAGGGGGACAGAACAGGAGGACCCGGGGCTCTGTTGGCCCTGGGAAGGCAGACACTTGTCAGTGAGCCTGGAGCCCAGAGGAGGGAATGGTGCATATAGTCAGGGATGGCTGGGGACCCCTCACACCCAGATGTCTCTGAGAGACCTAAAGAGCACAAGTTCAGCCTTGGAGTTCTGGGTCCTACCCCATCTCCCTCACCTGCCCAGACAACCATCTCTGGCCACGGCAGAAGATGGTGTGCTGGTGGAGGGCTGGACTCAGGCAGTGACAGTGACTGCGGCAGCAGGACTGTGGGGTGCTCAGTAATCAGGGAGAGGTCATCTCAGCCCCCATTTGGCTCTACATCAGAGTCACACTCTCTGCTTCAAAATGAGCTGTTTTGAAACATACAGGAAAATAGCCATTAGCACTCCTTCCCTAACAAGCATGACCGTGACCTCCGTCACCCCACACCCGACATCCCACCTCTGTGTAAGCAGGCCATCTCCACAGAGAAGACAAAGGCCACCTGGTCCTACCACATCCTCCTAGACTTTCTTTCCCACGTTCTTTGATCTATAGCCTCACTAGCCTCAAGGTCTCTTAGAAGGGCCCTTGCTTTTCCCAGGCAAGGACCAAAGCCAGCCGCTGCCTCCTCCTGGTCTTGCTTCCCCCTTAGAAGCAGCACCACCCGCTCGCTCCCATGCTCAGACCTCTCTTTGTCTCTCTGGCTTCCTTGGCAGCTTAACTATTAAACTTGCCTCAACTCTGTTTCTGTCTTGGTAAATTATTTTACCACAGTTTTGCACACCAGGGACCCCAGGAAGCGGGTCTATGAGGAAGCTCCTCCAGGGCCCCCCAAAGTGAGTGCAGGATTAGGGTTAGCAGTGACTGAAGGCAGGTTTGACTTCCTCTGTAAACCACAGCACAAGTCTGTAGTGCCTGCTGGGGAGCTGCCTCATGTCAGAGATGAGAAATCATTTCTTATTGATCATTGTTTTGTCCTGATTTATTTTATTTCATTTTGATTTGATTTACTATATTTCATGTTGGCTGTTATTAATTGAAATGCTTCTGCCTGGGACAGGGCTGAGCTGATATCCATACCCCACATGGTCTCAGCCTCAAGGACCCTCCTGCCTCAGTTGGTCTGGATAGGCCCAGCCTGGCAGCTCCAGAAAGAGGCAAGGGCTCCATGAGGAAAAGCCTTAGACCCCAGCATCCTTTACTAATGTCCTGCCAACCCGCAACTTATCACTGTTTCTGGCTCCTGGACACATTTCCAGGACTTCCAGGAAGCCCAGACCAAACCATGGGGTGGTCTCTGCCTCTTGACCACTGGGTGCTGCCTTGGCAGCTAGGACCTTGATGGATGGTGCCAGCCAAGGCAAGGAACAGACGATGCTGCCCATGGAAGAAAGTCCACCTGGATCATCTTCATAGCCCACATGTACTTCGGAATATGGTGGGTTCCCTACAGATGAGAGGGCCCTGTAAGCTCTGGCCTGAGAATCTGTGTGGCCCAGGGAAGTGTGCTGACCTCTGGCTCGGTGGCTCAGTGGAGAATCAGTATAGAAATGCGGCCACAGGTGCCATACTTTGCCCTCAAGGCATTGCCTGGTGGGGCCCTTAGTTCAGAGTCAGTATCACTAGAAGTCCCCGGAAAGGGGGAGGAAGTCCCACCTGCTAGCTGCTTCACAACACACACTTAGCCCCCACCCTCAGTGCCTGTATAAAACCACCCAAGGTCACAAGGACACTGTGAGCTGGTATGACCCAGGTGCACAGTGACAGCTATGTGGGGCTGTAATGCACAAAGGAGCTGTGAGTTCCCTTGGCCTCTGTTCTCCTGTGACAGGATGTCCACAGTCGGTCCTCAGGAGCCCAGCAGCCAGGTGAATGAGCAGGGCTCAGAGAGATCCCATAGCCCAGAGCAGAACAGACTCTGACAAGGTGTGCTGAGCACACAGCTGAGGCTCCATGCCAGGCTGTGGCCTGAGGCCAAGATGGGGCATCTAAGCACCATCTTCCCAGGAGTGAAGAGGAAAGGGCAGGAGAGCATTGTAAGCTACAAGTGGCATGAGGAGGCCCCAGCCACCAACACTGACCTGGGTGCAGAGGGATAGTCACAAGGAGCATCTAGGGGCCCCAGCCCAGCATCCATGTGCAGAGGTGCCTTGTCTGGCCTCTACACTTTTCCAAGCCCAGGAGATGGGGTGGCCCAGCCTGCCAGGGACTCTCATCTCAAGCCACAATCACCTAGCACTTTGAAAACCTTAGGAAATGCCCTCCTGTAGTGCTCTCCAGCTGGGTGCCCCACAGCTGCCCTCCTCCCCGATTTTTCTTCTCTCCTCCTTCCCCTCTCCCACACCTGGCTTCTTCTCAGGCAAGGCCTCCAGGGGCTACTCTCACAGCCTCCCCATTCTTCTCAACAGTGACATCTCTGGCAGCAAGGCCAAGAGTGAAGGGACAAGAGGGCCCTCTGCGGGTTGAGCCTTTGCTCTCAGCCACCCCGTGGTCCTTTGCAAGACAGGGATTTGAACTCACACCTTCCAACACGGAGGAGGTGCCCATCCCCAAGCCCCAAGCCAAACTTTCAGCATAGCCTCGCCCACCACTTAGGAAGCTGCCGGCACCCAGGGCACACTCCTCTTTCCACATTCAGTAAGTCTTGGAGCCACCCACTGCCCAAGTACAGAAAGGCGATGGAAGCCTCCATTCCATGGTGATCACAGGCAGGGTGAGAACTTCACAAGCAGCACATAGGCCCTATAGGGAATGTCCCCACCCAGAGCGACTCCCAGAAATGTTGAGCATTGTCCTGAGCAGGGAATTACAGGGGGGTGGCGCAACACATGGGGTGGCGGGGAGGCAACAACTGTCCCTGCCTGGCGGAGAGAAGAAGATGCAGAAGAGGAGTGCAAGCACGGTCACCTCAAGGAAGAGGAGGCCTCGGAGTTACATCTTAGAGTAGGAACAGAAGTTCCTACAGAGAATAGGCACAGGAGTGAACCTGGTCATCGAGGCTGCCTGTGGGTCAGCAGGGCTATGAGAAGTCGGGGTGACAGTGTGCAGCATCTGGCAGGTAGCCTGAGGTTGAAGCAACAGCCCGGCCTAGGCGGGATGCCAGCTGAAGCCCTGGATCTGTTCCTGGGTCATTCAGGGCTGTAGGGTTGCTATAGGGATTTTGCAGGATGAGGCGAATGGCTGACATTTAGGAACATGTCTTGGCACTATACAAAACTTTGCTCAAGATGCCTGTTGCCCACGGCCCAATGAAGCAATTTTCCAGGAATCCTGCGATGGCTGGGGTGAGAATGGCACGTCTTTGCAAATGGTGATGCTTGTGTCATGGACACAGTGAGGACAGTGCCCTCTGCTAGCTCCTGCCATTCCTGACTGTGAGATGGAGTCCTGACACTTTTTGTGGGGTGAGGTGAACATGTCCCCACACATCAAGAGGGACCTTGTGATGAGGATCATCCTGGAGCATCCAGTGGCAGAAGAGAGAGTCAGGGATCCAAGGGAGCAGGGCACCTGAAGAAGAGGCAGGACAGGAAGGATATGGCTCCCTCCTGAGGTGCACAGGTGACTCCAGCATCAGGCTGGAAGGAAGGGCAGAGGCTCTTGGGACCTCTGAAGGCCACTCTGGATCTCTAAAACTGCAAGAAAATGGTGTAGATGGTGTCAAGCCACCAACTGGAAGGCATTTGTCACAGCAGAAATAAGAAAACTCTTCTGATGGGGCTGCTCTCACCTGCAGTTCCATCGCCATTTCCATCACAGCATCAGTTCCCAAACTCCAGGGATACACCCAGCCCACAACTGGCCCGAGCAACACTACCCACCAACCCCTGGAACCAGCTCCCACCAGGCCCTGTGGTTGTGCACCAGCAATGACTAGGTGTTTTATGCAGAATGTTAAAGATATTTTACACGGGAGATTTAATACAGAACATTAAGAACCATTGAAATCACTCATATCAATTGAAGATACAATAATTGAACCCCATAAAGACTCGGAGAAGGTGGTGGAGCTGTAGAGAGAGGCGTAAATAGAGATAAATGGGCCCCTCCTCCTCCCACCGCCCCTCAGGAGCTCCTAGGGATGCTCAGGGGGGCTCTCAGCAACACAGACCCTCAGCAGGAAGACGTGGGTAGGAATGCCTGCCTCAGAAGTTGCTGCAAAGCTCAACAGTCCTGATCTAATACTTGGTTCAGAGGTGGAACAAAGGAACCAAGGTGTGTGTGGGGGGGGCATGATCTTATGTGGCTGGGGCATCTTGTTCTAAGTGTTCTGCTCTGAGCCCTGATCACAGACTGATCCCTAACCTTGACCACTGACTGAACCCTGTCCCAGTCACACACTAAGCTCTGATCCTGGCCACAGACTGAGCCTTGAGTCTTGTCACACTGAACCTTGATTCTGACCATACACTGAGTCCTAAACAAGGTCATACTCTAAGCCTAATCCTAGGCAAAGACTAAGCCATGAACCTGGCCCTACACTGAGCCCCTCCTCTGGTCATAGGCTGGGTCATGACCCTAGTCACACACTAGGCCCAGACTCTGGTCACAGGCTGAGTGCTTGTCACCAGCTGTGTCTTGGTCCCAAGATGGTGATTTCTCCCTGGTGCACATACCTTTGTCCACTCAGCCTCCTGCTGTCTGGATCCTGGCTCAGCTCTGCATCTCTGAAGAAAGGTTCCTTGTCCCCAGGGAGCTTCCCTTTGGACAAAGAGAGCTTGCAGTGAGCAGCAACACTCCATACCTCCTAGCCCCAGCTCTAGTCCAAGAGGGTTCCAGGCCCATTGCCCTGTGTTCTGCCAGCAGATCAGAGCATAGCTCCTTCCCTTCCTGCTGACCTATGAGTGGTCCCCTCTCCTGATCTGGCCCTGTGGAAGCTAAGGTCACAAACCTTAGCTTGGCTTGCGCATGGCTAAGCAGAACCACTTATAGGTACACCCAGTTCATGAGAACTGGAAGGAACAGAAGGACACAAAGTCAGCCTTTGTACAAAGCCTTCGTCTGCCCCTCAGCTGTGTGATACTGGGCAAGTCACTTAACCTCTCTGAGTGTGGCTTATCCCAGCTGCAATGAGATGATGATGGCATCTGATTCCAAAGGAGTGAAGATCATTGAAGAAGTCTCAAATCATCCTAGGCAAGTCCCTGGGACATGCAGCCCTCCTGCAGTGGACCACAGCCTTGATCTTGTCCCTTAAGCAGGCCACACACCAGAACCCTGACTTTGTATTCCTCCCACATTGCCTCTCCTGGGTCCACCACTCCTGCCCCCTCCCCGCTCCTAGGCCATCCACTCCTAGCCCCAATAAAGGGCTGACTCCTAGTGTTCACCCAGTTCAACACTGTCCACCTCCTCCTTGGTCCAGTCCCCAGTCTTGGGCTCACCACATCAAGAGAGCAGGATGAAGTGCCAAGTCCACACCCCTCCCAGGCTCCTAGACTCCCTCCTTCTCCATTGCCCTCAGGCCAAACCCTCGCCAGCCTGCATCCCAATACATAGCTCATCTACAAGCAAATGTATTACCAATTCATAACCCACCTGTCACCTGAGGGATCAATGCATCTGTGGGACACCACATACACAGCACCTAGTAAATAACTGAGTTCAGGCTCCAAGGCATCTTGCTGGCCCCTGAGGAGCCACTCCTCCACCAAAGCAAAGTCTAGGGGACCAACCAGGGAAGCAGGGTGGCCACCAAAAGAAGAACCCAGTGAGTCTATACAGAGACTGGCCCCACAGAGGGTCTCACGGGATTTGAACCCATTTTTGATGCCATGTTCCCACCCTGGTCCCACTGGAACCACCACAGTGAGGCCAACCAGGATGGAGACACAGCTGGGAAGTCAGCTGACCCTGAGGTCTCCAAGGCAGCAGCCACCACTGAATGGGAACAGGCCTGGCCTTGCCCTCAGATATGACGTGGCACTAGACCATCCTGAGCACCCCAGCAGACAGCACTGACCATGCAGAGTGGAAAGCATTGTTTCCCAGGTACCCACACAAATCTCCAGGCAATGGCTGCTCAAATATGGCAGGAAAGGTGTTCTTAGTTCACTTCAGAAATAAGGAAGCTCAAGTTGCCAGGACTGAACCACCAGGAAGACATAGCACTGGACCCGAACCCAGAGTCCCCGTGGGTGACCTAGCCCTCTGCAGAGATAGAGCTGCAGAGATGCAGAGGTACAGCAGAGGAGGGTCATAGTGAACACCACACACAAGACAGCTATGTTCTCAGTCACACTGGCATGACGTCCTCTAGTTGGCACATCTGAGGGCAAGGGCAAGCCTGTTCCCATCCAGTGGTGTCTGTTGCCTTCAAGACCTTTCTCCTCTAGTCCACAGGCCAGCTGACTTCCCAGCTGTGGCTCTCTCTACATCCTGGTTGGCCTCACTGTGGTGGTTCCAGTGGGGCCAGGAACACAGGCTGGATGCTGCTTAACCCAGGCTCTCTGGACATCTGCAGAGCTCCCCTCTCTCAGCCCCACCTCCTTCTTGTACCCCGTTACTGTTCCTCCCTTTCTCTAACCTGACAACAATCATAGAAATGGCCTCTCAGCCTCTGTGAGGATCTATGTCCCAAACCAGCAGAATAATCACCATTGTTCAAGAGGTTTTCAGGCAGAGGTGACACAGAGCAGAGTTATAGGCCACATTTCCACAGGTACTTAATGTATAGGCACGTCTATTCCTGGGGCCACCTGATAAATCCGCTTAGAAGCCTTAGAGGCAGTACATCTCCACATGTGCGGATGGAGATGGGAAGCACGGGCTGTGAGAGACAGAGGTCAAGCCCTGGCCCCCACTCAGCCCCACTGGCCCCAGTGAACCAGCTTCCCCATCCCCCCATGTCCTCCACAGTCAGAGAAAGCACAGGAGTCCCTCTCATCCCTGCCTGTGTGAGGATCAGACAATACAGGCAGGACAGTGGCCTCTGCCACATGTGAAGGCCACACTGGCATCCCTCATTCTCACCCCACCTCACAAACAGGAAATTGAAGCCTAAAGAAGGATGTGCAATGCCCGATCTCACAGATACTAAGATGGGGGCCATGGGGGATCACTTTATTCCGGTCCCATGAGCTGCTCCATCACATGCACATACTTTCACACATAAGCATGTGCACGCAGACACCAGCACAGAAACATGTTTCTGCACACAGAGCCACAGACACATATAGAGCACATGCACTCCCTAGGAAGCACCTTGCACTCTACTGGGGTGGTTGGTTGGGGTCATAGCCTCTGGACCCTCAAAGGTCCTTACCCTCAAGGGTCTGCATCTGTCATGCTGGGTGTGGCCTGTGCCCAAAGGGTTGTCTCCCCCCCACCCCCCGGGACACAGGCACTGGCTATCCACTAGCACAGGCCCCATAGTACAGTGAGGAATATGGGAGGCTGCTGTCCATGAGACTCCTCCCAGGCCCAGGGGTGACAGATGCCTTGGGCAGTGGGCTTCACTCAGAGAGGAACCTCCCCTACCATGCAGCTCCAGACCCCCAGCATGCCCATCAGTCAGCACTAGGCAAGATACTGGGCCCTCTGATCCTTGAGGTTCCCTTCTGAAATGCAGCTGGTAGGAACACACAGCTTCAAGACCAAGCCAGTCTGCTGCCTGGCAGAGCCAGCCCCAGGGAACACAGGAGAAACAAACTCCAGGATGGACAGCTGCAATTTTAGGCCAATGATTGGGATGTGAATGGGAAGACCAGAGGATACAGGGTCTGAACCACAAAGTCTCAAGGGCTATGCTGTGGGAGTCCCTCAGATCACAGTGAGCGGTCTCCCAGCTGACAAGGGGGAAACCTGAAGATGAGGTGATGGTTAGGGGAAAGGGTGGCCCAGAGAGAAATAGCAACCAGCTGGGGACTGATGAAAGTGAGCTAGCGTGTCACAGCTCTTTCCCCAACCCTGGACAGAGTCAAAGAACATTGCAGCTATAGTGATTCCTGGGTGCATCTCCTCAACAGGAAAACTGAGATGCAGATAGAAGTTTGTTCAGGCACAGTCCAGATACTCAGAGCTTAACGGGGCCTCAGCCAGCTCCTCTCCTTGAGGTGGGACTTCCCACAGCAGCCCTTGGGCAAGGTTTTCCAGCTCTCATGGGGCTGGGCCCACCGTGGATCTGAGCACTGACAAGACCCGCCTGGGAAGACTCAGATGCAGGTACCTGGGCTGGTCTGAGAGATGACAAAGGGAGGTGGATGCAGAGAAAGCAGGTCACCTGGTACCTCCTGGGCACATGGTGCCTCCGGGAGCCACGGAAATCCATTATCCTTCTCTGGGCTGATAAGGGTGAGCAGGAGGACAATTAGTCTCAGAATTACTGGCGGATGAGAACATTAAGAGAAAAATAAATTAAAAAGAAATCCATTGGAGCTGTAATTGTAATACAGTGTATCATAGTCAATTGAATCACAAATACAAGCTGGTCCCATGTCAATAGATTTCAGCGAGTAAACAATTTGAGTATTTAAATTGGAAACTCAAGGGGGAGGGAGCAAGGATTTGGTTAGAGGGAGAACTGAAATGTTAAACCAAAGTTGGCTCAGGACCCCTGGCTGCTGCCACTGGAAGGAAGTCTCCAGTTCCTTCCTTCCTGAAAATCAGGGTCACCCCTATGGGCATCTTCCTACACCCAGCCAGAGCTTATGGCTGCCTGACCTCCGGCACCGCATTCCCAAGGTAAACGTGGTCCCTCTGTTCCCATGTAGGCAAGCCTACCACCCAGGCAGCTTCTAGGGGCAGAGGTCCTGCTTTACTTCTGAATCAGGCTAGGTTGGGGGGTGGCTCAGAAAACAGAGTTAGAGGGAGGGTGGAGGAAGGGCTGGAAGAATGAATGATAGGATGGATAGAGGAAGGAATGGCTAGCAAGGAAAGGATAAACGGTGGGATGGAGATGGAAAGAGGGAGGAATAGACAGGCAGATGGATGTAGGAACAGAGGGATGGTTGGGGGATGGAGGGATGGAGACATGGATGATGAGCCAAGGATGGACAGGAGGGGTGGGCAGAGGGCAGATGGATGGATGATGGAGGGAAGGAGGGGTGATGGATAGGAGATGGATGGACGGATTGTAAGTGGGCGAGGGACAACTAAATGGATGAATGAGAGAAAGATACTTGACGTTTGTGGAAGACTGAGGACAGCTCTGAAGCTTCAGAGCTGAGGACAGACGGCCATTTCCCTCTGCAAGACCTTCTTGGCCTGAGACTCCAGATCCTTTCTTATCTTTCAACCAAAAAACCATTCATAGCCAGAAAGGCAGAGCAAAGTCAATGCCTAAGGGACTCACCTGGTCTGGGCACCTGGAGAGGCCTCTGAAACCCCGGCTGAGAGCCACACCTCAAGGAACAGGTACTGTCCTACAGGCCAGATGTGTGCTGGGCACAGCTGAGCCCCTCTCCTGGTCAAAGCTCACCAGATTTATGCTCCACAGTTATAGACTCCCAAATTCACAGTGTTCTCATTGCAGGGTTTGCCAAATCAGGTCCAGGAGGAAGGTCCCCACCAGCTCTGCCACCCAGGCTGAGATGGCCATCCACCAGAGCCACAGAGTTCACAGGCAAAAGGCCATGAAGGCAGGCGCCAGCTAGGCCATCTAAACCCACTTCTAGAGGCAATGGGCCTAGCCAGGGACCATGAGAGAGTGGGTGGGCCCAGTGGTCTCCTGGGGCAGCTCATGTCACCCTAGTGCCTGGTGGTAGAGCCCCCACCAGTGGAACAGTGCTCAAGGAGCTGAGGTGAGAGACAAGACTTCAGTAGGTTGTGCTCCCCCCAAACAGCCCCATCTCTCTCCCCTGAGAGCCTAGAGGTACAGTGACTGCTGTGGCCCAAACATAAAGCAGGTAGAGCCAAGAGGTGTCAGAGATTAGGCTGTAGGCAGGATGCAGGCAGGTACTGCCTGGTTGTCCTTTGGAACACTGGCCCTGGTTGCTAGGAAGCCCAGTCCACATGGTTATCTATGAGTGCTGCCACCCACAGTCCTCTTGGGTCCCAGCTCTGAGCCTTAGAGCCACTGCAGGTGACACCAAGAGGAACAGAGGTGTGGTGCACACAGTGTTACCCAACATGTGCAGATCCAGCAGCACACTGAATGTTGTCATTGGTTCCTCTGTGCTTGGTTATTACCCAGCAGGGACTGCTGTGATGGTAATGATTATGCATACTTCCCTTCTTTGCTGTGTATTTAATGATTCTCTCCATGTTCTTTACCTCATTCTCCATCCCAACATGACTTAGGCTGTGGCTGTGAACCTTCTAGCATGGCTGCAGGGCAGGGCTGGTGGGGAAAGGCCGGCCCTGGAGTGCGTCTAGGTTGCCTTGGTCAGCTACACAGTGCAGAGTCAGGAGGCCAGTATGGCTGGCTATGCAGGTAAGCAGAAGTGAGGGCTGTGATAAGACAGTAGTTGTGGTGCGTGGATAGAGACTGAGTGGGGGAAGCACAATCCCTGGAGGGGTCCTCTGAGGTCCTCTGTGGACACTGAAATGAGAGTCAAAGAAGATATTGGGGTGACTTCCAGTGGATGCCAGGCTGATAACCCCCCAGCACAGATAGCACTTCAGGCAGAAGTACAGCATGGGGCTGGGAACTGGGGTCAAGGAGAAATATGTCCGCTATGTGTGAGTGGAGAGGTCAGGCTGAGGAAGAGCAGTCTAGGGGCTGCTTAGGCCTGGCTCTGTCCCAGCACAAAAACCAGCACGCTGGGCAATGCCAACCAGCATGCCTGCCTGAGGGGTAGTCCCAGGACAGTCTGGAGAGAAACACTCCCAGGATGAACTCAGGCTCCGAATCCTGGCCTTGTGGCTCCACTGGGGCCTTACGTTCCTTTCCAGGGTCTGCCACTTCCACACACCTCCTGGCCCTTGCTGTAGTGACTGACTATTCACGCCATGAACATCCCCCACCCAGCCTTGCCCCCTCAGGCCTACCATGTAGACACTACAAAGGCCAGGCAGACAGGGAAGTAGAGAGCCTGGGCAGGGAGGGGGCCACTGGGCCTGAGGGAAAGGCACTAAGCAGAAGAGCCCAAGCAGCCTGTTCCCTAGGGTCCCACATCAGCCCAAGGGAGTAAAGCCCCAGGGAAGAGATGCCACATCCCTGCCCCTGAACAGAAGTGACTTTTCAGGGAGTGGTTCCTTAACAAGGCAGCTCCACTGTGGTCCCCTGCAGACCCCAGGCCCACAGTGCCAAGGGATAACACTCTTCTAAGCCAGATATCATGATGCTTCCGGAGCCCCTAGCGGTGTCTTCATCAGCTTCTACACCAAGAAAGGTCCCAGGCTACCCAGGTAGAGTCTGAGCCACCACAATCCGTAGGCCCAGCTCATGTCACCTTCATGGGCTATCCTGTACTATACAGACAAGGACACTGAGGCACAGAGTGGGAAGAGGGCAGAGTTTGAGGCAGGACTATCAGTTCCCAGAACCTCCACTATCCATAGCCAGCTCAGGGGGTCAGAAAGAGACATGTCTGAGGAGTCAGAGACGGGGAAAGTCTCTGCACAGACACTCAAAGTGCAATTTAAGACATCACTTTGTCTATCTGCTGTATGCTACTACCATGCAACTGTTCCACCTCCACTCCCTAAAAGGAACACGCAGAAATCTTGACCCTTGCTCCTCACCAATCATGTCTGGCCTTGGAAAAAGAAGGTCAGCTCTGCCACCAACCTGCTGTGTGACTTCAGGAAAGCCTGGTATCTTTCTGGCCCTCAGCCACCCAAGGAGAAGGAATAGGGGGGTGCGTTAAACAGAATCCTCCCACTTGACCTGCTGGCTCCCAGAACACACTGTGGTTACTGTCTACCGTAATCCCTGGCCTGGGCTGACCCCATATCAGATGCCCTGCCCCCTATGTGGGTTTTCCTGGCATGGCTGGACAGCTGCAAGCTCTGAGCCTCTCGTTGCTCCAGACAGTAGAATATGAAGGTCACCCTGATGCATTGATTCTAAGTGGGAGAGGCTGAGTGTAGTTGACCAAAGTCAGCACTCTGTGGCATGCCCTCCTCTGGCCCTGGCCTGAACTCCTCACCTGGCCCACCTGCACACCAGAGGTGCCCATGGGGCAGGACCCAGGCAACCAGCTTCAGGGTGGGTGGTGATTTTCAAGGCAGCAGGCCAGAGGCCTTGTGCATCCCACCTCGGGGCAGGACATCACCTGCCCTCTCTCCCCACAATCCCCTCCCCCTCACAGGCAAGCCTACCGGCTGTAAAATGTAACCAGCACCTAGCCAGGCAGCCTCTTCTGGGGCCCAAGCTATCTGCCAGAAGAGGCTCCCCTGCCCCTTCCCAACCCCTGCACTGGCCCAGCCCCTCCTCCTGCAGCCGCCTCCGCCTCCGCTCTCCTCCGGCATCTCCTCTACCCCAGAGGCTTTTTGTCCTACAGCCGCCCTCACTGCCCAGTGCTTGCTCCTTACACCTGCAGCCTGGAAGTGTAAAATCCAATTTGCTTGCAACACCTCCACCGAAAACCCTGGGGCCTGGGCGTGCTGGCTGTAGCAAAGCTGAGAAGGCGGCCAGAGGCTCCAGACTGGGGCATTGCCTCCCCCTCCCCACCTGTCAGATTTCTCAGGCCCTTTGGGAAGAAAACAGTGGAGGCACTCAGCTGTGCAGAATCTTGAGAAGCTGGAAGCAGAGCCCTGGTTCAGCCACTTGGACTAAGTATGAGACTCCCAGCAGAGGACGGGGCTCAGGAAGCCATGGACTCTTGTCCCTAGGCAGGAAGGGGCATCCCATACTTTTAGAAGGTGCGCCTCTGGGGGCTCACTGTCTCCTGAGGCCAGGGAGCTGGTATAAAGGGCCCATCCAGGGCCCTGAGGCCTAAATCGGGATCTGGGCAGGGTGATGGAGTCCCTTGGGGATGTTGTGCCCTGCCTAGAGCGGTTGCTCCACGCCTTCACCAAACCCCAGAGTAAACTCAGAGCATTGGGGCCTCAGAGTGGGGCTCAGTTCTGTGGCTCCCACAGTGGGGACACTGAGGCCAGATGAAGCAAAGCTGTCAGAGAAGAACGGGCAGGATCCCACCCTCAAGTCCACTCTCCCACTGCCCCTTCCCCCCAGGCGATCATTGGCAGGGGCCAAGGAAAGGCTGCCCTGGTTTCCCACTGTGCCATGTTATGTCAGCACCATGCCAGCCTCTCACTTGACCCACACGTGTCACACCATGTTACCACCTCCCTCGCACACACAGCCCACAGGTGGAGTCCTCCCCTGACTGCAAGACCTTCCTCAGGCTGCTTGTGTGCCAGTCTGCGGCCCTGCAGCTTGGCTCCCATATCTATGCCCTCCCGGATCCCCAGCTCCGTGTGGCTGGCATACCATGGGGGTCGCTGCCATGCAGCACAGAGGTAAGGGCTGAAATGAAGGGAGTTGAGAGGCGTGTTGCTCTCAGTCCCACAGGCCAACAGCATTTCCCTGTAAAGCCCAGGTTCCATCCATTCCCAGCTCTGCTGGGCGCCATGCTCCAGGCCACCTGGCCTCATGTTGGTCTCCACCAGCCTAGAGAGGGCAGTGCTCTGAGTCATTCTGTGATGAAGGTCCAGGCCCAGGCACAACACTGATAGAGGTGAGGAGGAGTGGGTGCCAGGGCAAAGAGGCTAGCCAGAGATACCACTTTTGTGGCCCTGTCCCCTGGGCCACTTAAGGTCTGGCCCCAGGGAGGGCAGAACCTGTGCCCGGGTACTGGTCTAGCCCTCCTGGCTCTGGCTAGACCCCATCAGGTCTTGATTGCCCTACCAATCATTGGCGCCACCCAAGGCAGCCAGTCACTGGCAGTGCCCAGGCACCCATGACAGGGATGCCAAGGTCCTACACAAGTCTGCACCCACCCTGAGCTCTTAGGGCACCTTCTTCTATCTCTCTCAGGTTAGACCCCTGGAACCTTCCCTGGCCCCTTCCTTTCTCTTTCCCTGCCCTCTACCCGTCTCTAGTCTTTCCCTGTCAATGAACTCAATTGCAGGCTTTGGGGCACAGCTGCAATGGCCTTCCTTTGGCTCCTCCCCTGAAGAGCTAGGCGTGTGCTCATGGGGTCCCCAAAACAAGCCCACCTCAGAGCCCTCCAGGCCCATGTGGCTCTGCACAGGTCAAGGATACCTGAGTCCCACAGGAAGTCTTCTCCAGAGGGTGGTGGAGTGGACTGCTTCTCCTCTGTACTTTTCCATGTCCCTTTTTTTTTGCAATGATCATGTATCATTCTTGCACAAACAATAAATCTACTTTCAAAAGTCCCCTATAAAAGTCCTGTGAGAACAAAATGTTCTTACACGGCTGTGGGCAGAACAGCTAGACACAGAGTGGTACACAGCAAGTTCCTGGGATCCTGAGGCCACCTGGGCAATCTTGAGGAGGGCAGTGGGGGCAGGGACTCCATAGGACATGGTGACATGGCCAGCACCTGGCTCCTGGGAATCCAGTCACTACAGGTTACAGGGAGGTGGGGGCTGAGTGAAGCCCTAGCCCCAGGGCCAGACATCCTATGGCCTCCCACAGCCAGCCCTCACCCCAGTCCAGCTCACAGTGTCCACGTGAGGCCCCCATTGCCCACTCACCCCTAACTCTTCACCTGAAGCTCTTACCACCACTCACAACACCTGTCATCCTTGTGCCCAGGCCCAGTCACAGTCACACAAGGGCCCAGTCAACCCTGGGGGCTCATAAGGTATGAGGCTCAGGGGACACACAGAGCCAGCTCCACACCCGTGGGGGCACCCACCCCTCCTGGCCTCAGTGTTCTTTTTGGGAAAAGTGGGCTGACATAGTTGGATTTGTGGTTCCAGGGAATTCTGTGGGATTCAGCAGCCCATAGACCTAGATGTCCCTCAGGTCCTGTGCAGTGCCACACTGGCCTTGCATGCCTTAGCAGATAGCAAAGGAGAGGGGCAAGGACTCTCAGAGCACGCTCGAGCCCCAGGCTGTGGCCTTTTCCCACCCCTTGCTACCCCTGTCCCCAGCCTCTCCAGGCCCTAGTTATGCTTCTTTTGTCACCAAGGCTCACCGTGAAAGAAGTTCCACCCCCAGTATCACCCCCAGCCCCAGGAGATCTCCCCCACTCCCTCCTCTGCAGGCAGAGCCCAACCATATGGCACTTAAAGGGACATGCTGACGAGACCTTTGAGTGGAACAGATGGGCTGACGCAGGCAGAATGCAGAGAAGCAGGGCTGGGGCAGGGCAGGGGTGGCCAATAGCTAGGCTGAGCTCTTCCTGCACTGCTCAGCCGGAGATGAAAAGGGCGCCCCTGGCTGCAGGTTTGGGTGTGCTGGATGGGGCCTCTAGAAATGGCAGGGCAGCAGTGCCATGTGCCTCTGGGAAGGGTCCTCAGAGAGATGGGTTGGAGGAGGCAGACCCTGCCCTAGGCCACTGGTCAAAAACCTCTGCCCCATCTCCAGGGCTCTGCCTCATCCATCTGCACACTCCTGCCTGGTGCGGATGGCCAGGGAGGCCCAGGCAGGCGGGGGGATCCTCATGCCCTGTTTGTAGCTGATTCTGGGACAAGCTCATTCCCTTCTCTTCTCAGTCCTTGTGCCACAAGCCAGCTGGACAGCAGACATCAGGTGGATTGGGGCTGAGCCCCTGCCTGAGGGGAGATGAAGTCAGGAGAAGAGATGACCAGTGGGCAGCTGTGAAGAAGCTGCTCAAAGTATAGGAGCCCAGGGCCCAGCCCATTCAGGGCTCCCACTGTGACTGGCATTGATACTGTCCGCGGTGCTGAGAAAAGGGCTCCAGACAGAGGCAGAACCATCAGGACCCATGGGGTTGCTAGGGCCAGCGGGGAGCACCCCTGCCCCCCTGGTAGGGTAATAAGACCAGGGGCTGTAGAAAGTTGGTAGGCAGGTCACTGGCCAGGCCCAGCCACAGACAAGCACATAACCAACCCAATGATGCCTGGGATGTTAGAACCATCAAGCCAGGTCCCTACGCTCAGATCCCTCAGCCTGCCCACACCCCAGCTCAGTAGTGAGGGGACCCATGTGCCCTCCTGGAGGCTTGCTGGGGGCAGAGATGGTGGGGGGGACAAAAATAAGGTGCTCCATCCATTCTGAAACACCTGGTTCCCAGTGCTGAGTGTGACAATAGCTAGGCTGACAATAGCTAGTGTGACAATAGCTAAACAAAACATAACAAAGCAAACAAACAAGCAAAAGGAATGTAAAGGGACAGGAAGAAGGTAGACTCACAGCTTTCTACCTGCTCTACCGTAGACTGTTTCTCCTCTGCCGTACCCCTGTGCTACGCCCCCGTGCCTTGGAGCCAGCTGACTATGGACTGAAACTTCTACAATAGTAGGATCCCCTCCACCCACCACACGCTGAGTCCAGCCTCTTCCCTCCTTCCCTCTCACCTACCGTTCCTCCACTTCTAGGAAGCTCTTCCTGACTTCCCAGCCCTCAGACTCCTTTGACACTGGGCACCCACCAACCCTGGTGACACAGCACTCACTTAGGTACCCTGGAGGTATTTGCCAGGGGCAGGGCCTTCTCTGACTCACTCACACTTTGGTGAGTATTTGGCAACAGGAGTGTTTTGATTCAGCTGACTGTGGGTTGGATGGATGGATGGATGGATGGATGGATGCATGGATGGATGCATGGATGGATGCATGGATGCATGGATGGATGGAGGAATGGCTGAGGCCTGAGGGATGCCTAGCCCAAGCCCATATGTTCCTAGAACTAGTTGGGCTCAGAGAAGTGTGCGTATGTATGTGTGTGAGGGTGGTGGGGAGGAATCCTGGTATCATGGTTTGGGTCTGAAACGTCCCCCGAAAACCTATGTGTAGAAGCATTGGTCCCTAATGCAGCCCTGTCCAGAAATGATTAGATCATGATGGCTCTAACTTTATCACTGCATCAATCAGTGGATGCGAGGGCATTATTGGGAGGCAACGGAAACATACGGTAGGCCCTGGATGAAGGGAGTGGGTCATGTGGGCATGGACTCTATGTGGTCCCCAGCCTCTTCAGCTTGCTCACCTTCCCTCTCTTCCTCCTCTGTCTCTCTGTCTCTGTCTCTGTCTCTCTCTCCTCCCTCTTCCCATCCTGCTACCATGAGGTAAGCACCTTTGACACAACACACCATACCACCATGATGTTCTGCCTCATTTCAGGCTCACAGTAATAGAGCCAGCTGGCCATAAAATGAAATTTGTGAAACCATGAGCCAGAATAAACCCTTCCTCCTTTAAACTGTGTACATCATCAAGCATTTTGTCACAGCCTCAGGAAACTGAGGAATACACCTTGGGTTACTCAGCAACAGGGTCATAGCTTAGGTGACCCCTTTTCCTTTCCTTCCCCTGGGCAATGACTGAATTTCCTTTAGGCTCCTCCCATCCCAGCTGGAGATGTCTCTAGGGAAGCTGTAGCTCCTGCAGGCCTCCAGGTCCAAGAGACAGAGACCATCAGGGTCTGGGAGGCAGTTGCCAGTACAGCCAGTAGGAGGTGGGCTGCAGGTTACCAGAAATATACAGGGCACCAGCCTCAAGTTCAAATACTAGGTCGATTTTACCACGTGTCCCTGTTATGGTTTATATCTGGATATGCCCTCAAAGCCTCATGCAATCACAGGTGGGGCTTTTCAGAGGCTAGATCTAGAATGTGTGATACCCGGATTAATCTCCTAAGAGTATTAGCATAGTTCTGGGTATAGCTGAATGGATTTACTGAAGAGGGAAGCCCCACCTTGGGTGCGCGAGGCACCAATCAATAGTTTTATGGCCTACATGGAATATAAAGGTACAGGGGCCTGGGATATAGCTCAGTGGCACAAGTGCCTGGCTGGCAAGTGCAAGGTCCTGAGTTTGATTCCTGGTACCTAAAAACAAAACATAACAAAGCAAACAAACAAGCAAAAGGAATGTAAAGGGACAGGAAGAAGGTAGACTCACAGCTTTCTACCTGCTCTACCGTAGACTGTTTCTCCTCTGCCATACCCCTGTGCTACGCCCCCATGCCTTGGAGCCAGCTGACTATGGGCTGAAACTTCTACAAACTGTGAGCTGAAATAAAACTTTCCTCCTCTAGCTTGTGGGTGTTAGATATGTTGTCCCAGCCACAAAAAAATAATTAAGACATCCCAGAATACTACACTGATGTACTTATTCTTGGGGATACTTTGTTCTTTCTCTGAAATTCAGATTGAACTGTACATCTACTTTGTTTTGTTTGCTAAATCTTTTTATTCAGAGTGTGGGTGTCCAGATCAGGCTACACCAGCCCCTCACAGTACCCCTGTCTGCCTCATCACCTGAAGGAAAGGTTCAGGTGCAATCCTAAGTATCAAAGGCTGAATCAGCAGGAGCAAGGCAGGCCTTGAGATAAGGCCAGATGCCAGTGAAACCAGAGCCTGAGGTTGTTGCCAAGGGTTGTAGCCCGAACTCCAGCACAGGCTGAGCCCCTATGACCACCACACACTCAGTGCCTGCCATCTCATCCCTCCCCCACCAGGGCTGAAGGTCCCTCTTCTTGCTGCTCCAGCCTTGACCCTGCTTGGCCCCAGCCAAGAGGGTACCACCCTGGCCCAGCAGGCCCTCACCCCCTGCCCTTGCTATGATAATGCCACAGACAACAGGTAAGTCTGGGCCCTTAATAAGGTAAGCCTGGACTCAGAGCATGGCCTGTCTGCCACCTCCTGACCTCATCATAAGCTTGTGGCTTCAGGCAAACAATCCACACGCTCCATACTTTCTGACCCCTTCTATGAAGGGTCAGAGCTAAGCCACAGTCACAATAAGGCCCAGACTATGAGCAGGGTCAGAATCAAGAGTGAATGGGGTCAGCTTCAAAGTATGACCAAGGACAGGTGTTAGCACATGACCAAGGTCAGCACTCAGCAAGGGACCAGAGTCAGGGCTCAGAGTGTGACTAGGATCAGGGTTCAGTGTATTTCCAGACCCAGGACTCAGTATGACTAAGGTCAGAGGTCTGTGTGTGACCGGAATAAGGGCTCAGTGTGTGATCAGATCACATTCCAAGTCTTCCCTGAGGCAGTAGGTTCAGTCACCAATGAGCTCCAGGGCACCTAGGTCCAGGTCTTCTTGGAGCACAACTTCAGTCAATGGCACCAGACCTGTGATTCTCTCTTCCACTCACCACACTGCCAAATGGCACTGACCACCCTTCCCTAACAGGGAACCTCAGCCACCAGGGGACAGAGTCCAGTCCTGAGAGGTGCCTGCTCCTGTCCACAGGATCCATGCAGCCTGGAGGGTGCAGCCACTGCCTGGAGCAAGGCTGGCACTCACAGTTCTGCCCTGGGCTGAAGGGGCTTGGGCCTCAAGGCACTCTGGGGGCCACAGGCCAGCTCTGCCTGTGCACAAGGGTGCTGGCACATTCACATTCTGCTGGTGACATCCTTTGAAGAGCTTATTAGAAATTAATATTTAATTCTCTTCTGTGGATTTAGCTTAATTATTCAATTTATTATTGCAATTACTGGAAGCACCCAGAAGCAAAATTGCTTGCTTTGAACATGGAAGACAGTCAAAGGGGAGGACTCTTGCCAGTCGCATCCTGATTTGCAGAACACTCATTTTGCAGCCTTCACCCCAGGGGTTCCTCCTTTTGTCTTACTGAAGTCTCTCTTGTTGCAGTTTAAAGAAAAACCCAACAACCTCTTTTCTCTGCCAGACTGGCTGGAGATGCACCCATCTTCCTGATCCCTGCATCTTCAGAGCTAAGGGCAGGGGGTGGTGCTCTGAAGATCCCATTTCTTTCTTCTGTATCATTCTGGGGACCCCTGTCCTGATGTGTTAGCCAGCTTTTTGTTACTGTGACAAAATGCCTGGGCAAAACACTGTCACAAAACAACTTAAAGGAGAAAAGATTTACTTTGACTCACAATTTGAGAGGGTTCAGTCCATGGCTGGCCAGCTATGGAGCTTCTGGGCCTGTGCTGAGGAAGAACACCGTGGCAGAAGGACATGGCAGGGAAAGTGGCTCACCTCGCTGAAGCAGGAGGCAGAGAAGAGGAGGGAGGGGTTCTCAAGGCCAAAAACCACAGAGCGTGCCCAATTTTCATGGTCGGACCACAGCCAGGAACAAGAGGATTCATGTGCTATAGGATTCTGGGTGGCCCAAGATAAGCTCTCTAAAAGCCACACAGAGCCTCTACCTCTAAGGAATAAGCCATGGGAAAAGTGTGCTACAGAATATCCCAAACAACCCAAAGTGACCCAAACTCAGTTATAATTATAACCTCACTTACCTTATGGTTTTGACCTCTCTCCCCCATGGGCTTTGGTTGCCATGATAATTCCTCAAAAGTGCACATAGGTATGAAAGCTCCCCCTTCCAACAAAAAAGACTTTCTGATTGGAGTGAATTGCTACACCAGTTCAAAGAGCTTCTCCCTTAAAAACCATACACTCTCTGACACCTAGCTTTTGAGGGGCCATGAGCTCTTTTCACTGGCCCACTCCCATCCTAAGAAGTATATCTTGATTAATGAATGTATGTTTTCACTTTTACCTCTGTGTCCTGCTCAGTTCTTTGTCTGGGACTCCAAGAACCTAGACCACAACCTCCCCACACACAACATTATGGCAGCCAGAAAGCAGAGAGAGAAAGAAGCAGAGATAAAAGTGTCAGGACCTGACACAGTCTGTGTTTGTTACTTTTCTCATTGCTGAGACAAAAATACCCAACACGCAAAGTTAAGAGGAGGAAAGGTTCATTTTAGCTCACAGTTTGTACAGGTTTCAGTCCATAATCAGCTGGCTCCAAGGCAGAGTGGCTTTGCAGAGAACAGTTCATGGTGGGTAGAAGACAGCAAAAGCAACAAGGGTCCTTAATAGCATTTTTATGGCCCTTTAATACTCTATCTAGACTACCAGGATTAGGGTGGTGTCAAACCAATCAGTGAACTGATTTAGTAATCACACACTCTTAACCCCAGCATGACATTATGAATCAATCACACACTCTAGATCTAGCCACTTCTGGGAAAAAAACACCTACAACTGCATAAGGCTTTGGGGGAACATCTAGACCCAAACCATAACTCAGTTCTCCAGGTCAGACCTCTGTGACCCACTCCCTTCAACGGGAACCCACTCCTCCCTGTTTCCTTCCTATAATGCCATCAACTCTGAACACTGCTGTGGGAGAGACAAAGACCTCAACATGTGAGGCTTGGAGAGCATTCCAGATCCAAACCATAATGCCAGAGAAGCAGGATGAAAGAAGGGGAGAGGAGGAAGAGCAGGAGAAGAAGAGGAGGGCAGGGGGCAGAAGAAAAGGAAAGAAGAGCAGGGGAGGGGTCAGGAGAGGCCCCCGTGGCCTCTGATCCAGCTGAGTTCTCACAGCCTTGCCCTGAAGGATAGACAGTCCCATTTACAGAATCAGTGACTTGTCCCAGTCACCAAGGAGGTACAAAGGGTGAGGATCCAGGCAGGACCACCACTACCATACAAGCAAGAGCCCCCAAGTACCCCACTCAGGTCACTGTACTTGCCCCACCACCCACCCAGTCCCCTCACCCCAGAGACCTGGGCTGGCAGCTGCTCCGGGCTGACTGGTGAGCAGGCTCCACACACACATATGGCTTCCAGAATTTGCCCAGCACCTGGCCTACAATGACCAAGCTCAAAACTTACTCCATGCTTCCCAGCCAGGCACTCAGTCAATGTCCTGCACAGTCATACACAGAAAGGTACATGAATCTGAAGGACTCACAAGTAGACTAGTGGCAAGAACTTAGGTTCCACTCCATATACCAAGCAATTAACAGGCATAGTTGTTCTCTCAGGGACCCGCAGCCATGGCGTGTGCTCCTCATACCCAGTGACTAGTGTCAGTGGCCCCACCTGTCCCACCTCCTGAGCAACCTGGAAAAAGCCTTCACCTGGGAAGGGTCACAGTGCCTCCTCCCTGGGTTCGTGAGGGCAAATGAGACTGAGACTGTCCTCACCTAAGCATCTACTCTTCACCCTGGAACAGAATACCCTGGCTGCTGCCCTGCTGTGTCCTGTCCTGTGCAGTAACAAGCTTGGGACTGCAAACCCAGGCTGGGAGTGGGTAGTTACAGCCCTGTTTTCCCCTGGTGTGTCCCTCCCAAGCTCAGGCCTCTGACTAGGGCACATGTACATGTGCACGGCTGCGCACTGAGAACATGGAGATAAAGATGCCCACTGAGGCTCCCAAAAGGAAATCAATGCTTTTGGGGTCAATACTTCACAGCTTTCAGAAAACTGTGATTTGCTATGCACCTCAATTTAGCCCCTTCCATTTCTGTGCTCATGAAAAATACTTCATTGATTGTCCCTGGATACTATAATTTTCTGGGTTTTTTTTTATCTAGTCCTGTGATTCCCACTGGGAGCTGGGGGCCCAGGGTGCTTGCCCCCAAGTCCCTTACTCACTCACCCACCCACGGCTTTCCATATAGTGAGCCAGCCCGGGCTGCAGCACTGGAAACCTTCTCTCACTGCCAGGACTCAGGTCACGCAGGGCTCACAGCCACAGCCAAAGGTTCACAAGACAAAGGTCCTGAGGCACAGAGCCCTTGCACTTGAAGGTGAGTAAGGCTAGATGAATGAAGGCCTCCATCTCGGAGACACAGCACTTGCCCTCTTGGGAGCTACTTGGCAGTGGTCCTGCCTCAGCTTCTGCTCCACACCCATGAACACCAGGAAGGGGGTGGGTTTCCAAGCCCTCCATGGGGGAGGAGCTGAGCCCACAAGGGTTGCTGTTGATGGAGGTGCTGTGGTGCTCAGGGAAGTGAGCCCACCTACCCTCTTGCCCTCAGCCCTCACTCATCCCTGCTTGGCACAGAGCCCATGTGCCCTCCTCCCCTCCCCTCTCTTTGGATGGGGCACCCATGGTCTCTCCACTTCCATCCCAGCCTGGAGCCCTGGCCCTTGCTGATGGGGACATGGCTTGTCCTTGCCCTTGCCCCTGCTGCTGCCCCTGTGGCATCCCTTGCATTCACACTACTCCATCCTCTGGTCACCAGCGAAACTTCAGTCCCTGTATCTCCACCTCCAGCCCACCTCCCACCCACATCCTATCTCTGGGATCCATGTCACTGGGACAAGGTCTCTCTGCTCCCAAAGCACTGGGGCTCCAAGAGTTCTCATCCTAGGCCCTGCCCGATGCTCCCCCCTGACACCCACAGATGTGTTCACATGTGATCAGGAGCTAGCTCCCCATTCTGGGGTTCATCAGGATGTCCTACATATTCCTGTGGTCATAGCTCCTCCTAGACATCATGCCAGCCAAGCACTGCACACCTCCCTGCAAGTGACCACATGCCTCCCTGGGCCTCAGCATCCTTCTCTACTGGATGGGGCAGTGTGACAGGTGCAATGTTGTAAGATGTGCACGTCTCAGGCCATCATGCAGTAGTTACTGTGGCTGCTGTGACAAATTGCCACAAATGGGAGTCTCCAGATGGCAGAGAAGTACTCTCCCAGTTCTGGGGACCAGAAGTCTGAGGCCAAGGCATCCTAGGGCTGCCCTCCCTCAGGAGCTCCAGGGTTGGCTCCTTCCTGCCACTTCCAGCTCTGGCATTTCAGGTCTCCTCAGCTTATGGTGCCACCACTATCGGCACCTGGCCTCTCTTCTGTGCCTGTGTGTCTCCTCTCTTCATGAGAACACAAGCCACTGGTCACAGGGTCACCCTAACCCAGTCTGATCTCATCTAACACATGACATTTGCACAGACCCTGTTCCCACAGAAGTTGTGCACACAGGTGGTGGGGACAGACATATCTTTTGGGGACATAAATCAGCCTAATATAGGACAATAACCATTGCCATGAGCACTCCTGCCATCAGGACAATTGATTCTGAGCTTGGTCTGACAGCCACATCAGAGAAGACATGTTCAAGAGCGTGTAAGTGGAGAGGCCACAGGGAAGCCAGACTGGAGGGTTGGTAGGAAAGACAGGAAGTCTGGTACTGTGTGTGGAGGGCAGGGATATAAAGTATAGCAGGTAGGAGAGGATATGAGGGAATGGAGTCTAGCTCAGGTTAGATCCTCAGATCCTGGATGACCAGATATGTGAGGGAAGTGAGGCAGGGAAGTCAAGGGCAAGTTCCCTAGGGTTCACACTGAGGCCAGTAGGTGGCCATGGAGGTTGATCATCTATCACCACCCACTCATTAAGGCATCCATCCAGTGAGCTATTCACCAATCCACCCGCCCATCACTCTCCTCCACCCATCTCCCGCCTCCAGGTGGCTACAAAGGGGAGCTTGGAGAAGAGCAGATCTGTGGGGTTGGGAAGAGATTGGTGGGGACAGAGCATCAGGGAAGGACACCTAGTGCCCCTCCTGGAGAAGACAGAACCAGACTTTGGTTTGGAGGGTGTGTTCTCCACCATGGGTTTTGGGGTAAGGATCCAGTTTCTTCTCTGGGTGGAGTCTGGTTTGTCTGGGCATTAGACAGACAGTGAGCCCCTAGTTGAATATCCTCAAACCACTTCAGTGTCACTGTACCCACTTACTAGCCCCAAATGAACCAGCCTCCTTCCCTGCCTGAGTGAAGCCCTGCCACTCAGGCCAACACAGTGGGGCTCAGACAAGCAAGACCCCTGTTTGAGCTCCACATATGATATGTGGTGAGTCTGAAGCTCAGGCCTCTACACTCAGATGTTATGAAGTCAAGCTGCTGTCAGGGTGAGCCAGACATGGCCCTCGAGGAGCTCACAGGTGTGTGTGGGGGTGGGTGCTCAGAACCCCCCCCCAGATGTCCTGATGGGCACAGTGTTCTACATCAGGGAACAGAGAAAAGTGCTCTGAGCTGCAGATCACTTCAGTACCCAGGACAGCACCCACAGGCCCATTTGCCTTGATAGATGCTGCTGCAAACCCTGATGCCTCTGGGGTCCAAGATGCTGTCTTATCCACCTTTGTTCTCAATGACAAGACAGCATCTTCTCCCAAGCTCCAACTCAGCTCCCAACACTGCTAGTCTGCAGGTTAGCAGACCTCTTAGAGAGGTTACATGGCCCCAAAGCCCCTATCCTGAGAACCATGGGGCCAGGACCAAAGCTGGAAGAGTAGTGACAGGGCCTGTGTCAATTGCTCCACTGCCCACTCACAAAAGGGCCAGTGAATTCAGGGCTGGACAGGCTCAGAGGGGTATACAGTCCCCTGCCCCCATGAGCTCCCTTTGCAAGATCTTCCCAGTGCCTGAGGTGGGGCAAGGTCTGCAAGGGAAAGGAGCTAGGGCATGCAGCCCTGGCTTCTAGTCCGGTCTCACATCTGATTGTGTCCTTGTGCATGTGTACTTCCCGGCCCTGGTCTGCGGGGCTGTGGCAAGCACTGGAGCAGCTGGTGCACAAGGACCTACAGGGCACGCCAACAGCCACTTCCCGGACCTCCCTTCTGTGCCCTGCCCTGGCCTCAGGCTCCTTATCAGCTGCTCTGTGTCCCCATGTTCTGCCCAACTTGGGCTGTGTCTACCTTTCTGGGACCCTGAAGTTGGCCAGCAAGGGCCTCCCTTACATGATGAGGGCAGGCATGTCCCTCCCTCTCCTTTAAGTCCACCCTATACCACCCAAGGCTCTACTGAGGTAGCCTCTGGGACTAGGGCTGCAGGAACTCCAGGAGCAGATGAAGGACCCAGGCTGGAGTGGATGAGGATCCCAAAAGCCACAGGAGGTCAGGCAGGAGAAAAGCATGTACTTCATGGGCAGCCTCTGCTGTGCCCACCCTTCCACAGCAGCTTCCTTTCTATGCTGGGAATTCTTACTGACTTCAAGGGAAGAGGTGATTCAGTGGTGACAGAAGCCCCAAGGCTCCAGATGTTCAGGCCGAGATATACGGCAGGGCAGAGGCAGGCTTTGATGAGGGCTCCACAGCCCCACCTCTAACAGCTACTGAGGCCCCAGCAGCATGTTAGAGAGAGGGGCGGGGGCCAACATGCAAAGCCTCTGGGATCTTCAGGCCTCCGACCTAGGCCAATGTCAGTCTGGCACATAGGGAACTAAAGTTGCCGGGCAGGTGATAAGTGCTCCCACACCATGGTTCCTCACCCACCCAACTTCCGCCCCTCAAACAGTCTGCCTTCCTGGGGAGCAGGGAGCAGTCACAGCCCTAATAGGGCTCAACTGATGAGTTGACCTTTCCAGCTCCTGAAGAAAATGTCTTGGCCATGTCTGTGATCTTGGGAGTTGTATGGAGGGAATTTCTTAAGGAGGTGAGAGGTGTGTTCCTGTGAAATGCTACCATCTACATCCTGTGAGGGCCAGGGAGGCCATGTTGGGTGCTGAGAGCAGGCTCAGCCTTTCTGGTGTTTAGGCTACTTTCAAAGGTGGGGTGGTCCCCAGGAGATGGGTGAGGTTGTGGCTAGGGGGTGGGGGGAGCTGTGGTCTACGTTGGGGAAAAATACTTGCCACTTCCTGCCTTTCAGACCTACCCTGTGGGCATATTCCTGCCCAGACCTAATGTCCAAGGGGAAAGAGCCCTGTAGAATGCAGGATGCTAAGCTGGGAGACCCAGTGTCCCTGCATTATATGTTGAGATCCTACCCTGAGTGCCACAAAATGTGACTCCATTTGGAGACAGAGTCCTCATAGAGATAATTCTGCTAAAATGAGCTCAACGAGGACCCTGGTGCATAGAGATGAGTCCTGGCACACAGGGATATGTGGACAGAACCATGTGAGGATATCAAGGAGAGAGGCCTTGGGGGCATTCACATTGCCATCCCTTCAGTTTCAGACTTCCAGTCTCAAGTGGAGAGATTTGTGTTGTGCTAGCTGCCTTGTCTGGGGTATATGCCATAGCAGCCTGAGGTATCTCATACCCCAAGCCATCCGTCTCCATGACAACTTTGGGGAACTGTCAGAGCTGTCAGGTACCCAGGGACCCCTGACCAACCTGACAGGTGGACCCAACTCTAGTTGTCAGGTGATGACTCCCAGCCCTGGGATTCCCTCCCAAGAGCAGGGCCACCCATTCCTGCCCCACCCCCAGATCCTCCTGAAGGCGCTGCCACCCAGACACCCATGGAAAGACTCTATTCCTGCTCCACCAGAAGCTAGACATAGGATAGCAAGGGTCCCAAGGCAGAGCTGGTCAGTAGCTATTGTCACATCTCATGCCAGAGGGAGGCGGCTCCACACAGGACCCCAGGACAACGTCAGGAAAGGATAGGATTCAGTGAGCTCCTGTCTTGGGCATGTCCAGGAGTAGGTGCTCACTAGTAGCATGGCTGGGTGGGGAAGCCCAGGGTCCTCCCAGCTCCCTGCCAAAGACCTATGTTCCACAAGGCCATCACAAGTCCACAGGCTCTGTACAGGCTCTGCTGGGACACAAAGGCTACAGCCTCATACATCAGGAATCATAAATGTACCATACCATGCCATACCAAGCTCACAGCAACCTGCTGGTGGAGCACACTCATGCCAAAGGCATAGACACGGAGGCTCAGGATATACAGCTGACCCTTGACAACCAGTGTGGAGCCAGGATGGCCCAGCTCAACCTCATACTGCCCACAGACAGGACGGGGACAGCACAGATACCAAGGGGGAGCCAGGGAAGACAGGAGGCTGAATGTGAGGTCCACTGCAGTATCTGATCCAGAGTAGGGCTTGGGAGGGTCCTGCAAATGCCTTGGGCTGAGTTATGATGAGCAGGGTTCGTGTCAGGGGACATGTTCCCAGAAGTGGGAGCTGCACTAGGAAGTCCCAGAGTGGGGGATCTAGAGCCCTGAGAGCTGGGGATACCAGGTGAGGCACTTGGGGGATGGGCATCTCTGCCAGCCCCGCTCTGCCCCTCACTGCTCCATATCCCCCAGTTGTCAGCCACCAGCCCTTGCAAGCAGCTGTGATCATTCCCAAGGGACAGTCCTGCAGCGAGGAGCCCATTACCCTGACTTACACTCTTAAATGATTCCAAGCTGTGGACAGATACTGTTAATGAATTCATTGGCTGTGCAGAACTCTAAGATTGTCCCATAGATGTGATGGACTCTCCTTTGGTTACTCCACAGAGGCTGAGGTCCCTCTTTCTAACCCCCAGATGGGAAGATGTGTCTAAGTTACAGTTGGAGTAGTGGTGAGCTCAACACGTGTCAGCCCTACAGGCCCATGGTAAAGCTCTTCTGCTTCTGCCTGCCTTGCTTTTTCATTAGAGAACTCCTCACTCTTTAAAACCTATCTCAGGTCCTCTGCCTCCAGGATGCCTTCCCAGGTGTCCCAGGTTGCATCAAGAGCTACCGGGATCCTCACATAGAACTTTGCAAGCCTCCCTCCCAACTCAAATCCTCACCCCCTCACCTCAGAACCATGGGAGATGAGGACAAAATTTAGCCAGTGTAGTGTGGCTGCTCTCAGGAAGAATGACCAAGCCAGCCCAGCCCAGGGTGGAGGTGTCAGTCTGCAGACCCTACCCTATAGTCAGTCCTGACTCCCTGATGGCCAGAGCAGCACTAGACTTCTCTCGGCTCTATGCCCAGGTGAGGAAGGAAGGACACTGGCCCGTCAGTCAGTGAGGACCACTTTTCACCTGGTCCCCATCTCCTGAGGCATGGGCCCAGGATGTGCAGCCCTGGTACGGTGTCCAGAAGGCAGCTGATGGCCATGTAAACAGGTCAATACCTCGGCTTTTCAGGGGAGAGAGTGGCTAGTGGAGCACAAAAGAAGTCAGACTTGCTAGTATGACCTTGCCCCCCACCTTGGAGTCCTCACTCAGGAATTAGTCTCAAACACAATGGACAGTTAGGCCAGGGAGGGAGGAGCATCCCCAACATGAAAGCAGGCAACAGATGACAGAAAAGATTTTACAGCAAAAATACATGGAAAAATGTTCAACATCATTAGTCACTTGAGAAATGCAAATTAAAACAACACTGAGGTTCCATCTCACCTCAGAAAAAATGGCTATCATTAAGAAATCAACCAGTAACAAATGCTGGAGGGGTTGTGGGAAAAAAGGAACCCTTACCCACTGTTGGTGGGAGTAGAGACTGGTGCAACCACTGTGGAAATCAGTGTGGAGATTCCTCAAAAAACTAGGCTAAGAGATCCCATTCAACTCAGCTATTCTCCTTCTGGGTATCTTTCCAGAAGAATTCAAAACATCATGCCACAGCAATACAAATGCACCCATGTTTATAGCAGCATAATTTGTCATAGCTAAATCTTGGAAACAATCCAAATGCCCATTAACTGAGAAATGAGTAAAAGAGATGTAGTATTTTTATACAATGGAGTATTATTCAGCTATAAAGAAAGATAAACTTGAGACTTTTATAGGCTAATGGATGCAACTAGAGACCGTGTTCATAAATGAAATAAATCAGACCTGTATGTGTAAACATTGTATTTCCTTCCTACTACAAGAACCTGAAAGAGTAAATAAAATCTGAAAGGTACAATAGATATTGTGAAAGGGAAATGAACTGCTCAAAAGGAAAGAGCCACTGGGATAAGGGAAAAAGAGAAAAAGAAAGAAAAAGGAAGGAAGGAAGGAAGGAAGGAAGGAAGAAAAAAGAAAGGAGAAAGAAAGAAAGAAAGAAAGAAAGAAAGAAAGAAAGAAAGAAAGAAAGAAAGAAAGAAAGGAAATATGTATACACACACATGATAGCTAAGGTAATTACACTACTAAGTTCTATTGGTTTATTGAAAGGAACAGTTAATGTTTAATTGTTTGATTAGTCTTACATGTTTAGATCTTATTATCTGAGTAACCAGTTTGAAGATAACAATATGTAATACAACAACTATTGTTAATTTCCTATGATCTTGTTTTGAAATTATGTCTTATTTTTATGTTGTTTTGTTTGTTCTTTTCTCTTTAAAATACAAAAAAAGAATCCACAGCAGACAACACAGGAGAGAACTCCAAAAGTTGACCAGACCCAGGAGGCAGGTGCAGGCACTGAGCACAGGCTGGAGAGAGTGAGCCATGGCCTTCTGACACACCCAGGGGTTTGGATGTGGTCTCTGTGAGCCCAGGTAGGATACACCTAGAGAAGGGGAGAGACTACAAGGGCAGCCCGAGTGGGTCTGAACAGCACACAGGTGGTGGCTTCTGGCTGACCTCTTGCTCACTGTCCCCTCCCAGCTTGCCACATCCCCTTTCCTTTTGCCCCCATCCCAGGCACTCCCATGTCTCATGAGCTGTTTCCCATGCAAATGTATTCAGATGACACAACATTGCAGAAGCATCTATTTGTATATATTTAGACTCCATTTCAAAAGAATTATTCTAGATCGGAGCCATTTGGATAGACGGGTGGGGAACGGATTGTTTCTTAAATGTTCACATAAAAAATACTCTGCTTTATAAGTAGCTTGGGAATGCTGTAATTATTGGGATGGGCACATTCGGTGGGGAAGGTTGTGCGATAGTAACTTGGATCTCAGGACTTCGACCTCAGGGACAATGTCCTGGAGAACAGGACTGGAGCACCACCCAGGATGGGCTGCTGTCCTGAAGGGAAGTCCCTCAAAAAGAAAAGTCCTCTGAGTACCTCTGAGAAGCACATGAGGCCTTTCATTCAGGGAGGTCCATGAAGAGGAGTGTGAGGACATCTATTGGGAGGCGGAGACAGAGGAGGGGCTAAGAGCCAGCCTCACACACCAGCTGTGTAAGTGGGGATAGGGACCCCTTCCTGCCCCCATGCATCTATGCAGGAATGAGACCAGCCTTCACCTTGGGGTGCCCAGTGGACTGTGGCAGACAGCGCACTTGCCCAGAGGCAGGCCCAAAGTGGGCATCCTGCTAGGGTTTGTGTTCATCCTCATAGTAACCAAAATTACCCCCTGGGTTGGCAGAGATGCAGCATAGAGCTACACTGAGCGGGGCAGGGTGTAGGCTCCAGCACTCCCAGGCCCTGTGAGGACGTGTCCTCTACAGCGCATCCAGGCTGGCAGGACAGCACTAGAAGGCTATAAACAGGCTGTACAAAGACCACTGCTGGAATAATTGGATAGAATAATTGAGTAGTATCTGTGACAAGCTGGTGACATTGGATTCATCTTAACTCTCCGCTTCGAGTATCTGCAGGAGTATCCTGGTGCCATAATGGACAGCTGAAGTACCGCAAGGTCATGGAGTCTCCTAGTGAGGATGGCTGAGTAGTGGGGGATTTGGCCCAAGGCACCTGTGAGCTTGTATCCTATTTCTGCAACTTTTATACACAATTGAAATATCCCCAGAGCACAATGTTTTAAAGTCCTGTAATAAAAAATAAACAAGCTTTCAGAACTTAAGATCCATACAGATCAAAAAGTGAGATGAGAGAAACAAGCCCCAATATATCAATGTTCACCAATGAAAAGGCAGAGATTGTGGCATTGGACTTTTAAATTTGGCTATATTCTATTTACAAGAGGCATATCAAAAGCATAGACACACAAAAACACTGAAAATGAAGAACAGGAAAATATACTGAGAAAAGTTAAGGAAACCTGGCATGGTCATCTTAAGAACCAACAGGAGGGTTTTGAGATTAAAAGAATTATCATGTGGGACAGGAAGGTTACTTCATTATGCTGGATATTTCAACTCATCACAACAATGCACCAATTCTAAACCTGTGTGCAACCTCAAAAGAAATAGCCATAACATATATAATTCAAACATTTAGGGTATTTCAGGGAGAATTCCCAAGTCTACTAGTGAATTGGAGGCTTTCTACATATTCCTCTCAGCTTATGATGGGTAAAGCAGACCAAATAAGGATGAAGAAATAGAGGATTCAAACTGCAAAGTCAACAAGACAGAATCAATGGACCCTAGTAGGACTTTGCATGCAGCAACTGAAGGGCACATGTTCTCATTTATAGGCATAGAGAGGTCTAACCCGCCCAGTGAATCTTAACAAATTTCAAAGAACTAGTATCACACAAGAGAAATTTTCTGAAAAATCCAATTGTTACAAGATTATAAAAAAGAATTAAAATTCCCATGTACCTAGAAATTTTATAGTTGACTTCTTAAATTGTAATGGGTCAAAGAAAAAAATCGTAAGATACAAAATCTGAATAATAATGAAAATATGATACACCAAAATACGTAGGATACGGTGAAAGCAGGCATTTGGAAGGGAATTTATAGACTCTCACTGCTTGTGTTAGAAAACAGAAAGACTGCAAATGCATGGGCCAAGAGTCCAACCTGAGAAATTAGAGAGAAGCACAACAGGGCACACTCAAAGAGAGAGAAAAGAGGAGACAAAAAATCAAAAGCACTAAAAGCTCAAAACAAATATAAAATGAGACAAAGCTAAACATTACTTCTTAGAAATACTAAGGAGAAAGAAAACCTATGGAAAGACTGACCAAGGAAAAAGACCAACTAGATAAATAAACATTACGAATGAAAAAGGTAAAGACCACAAATAAAGCAGACTGCACAGATGAGAGTACACTGATGAAGAGCCATAGGCCACTGCACGGGAAAATCTGAACAAACTGGACATACTCCTACAGAAATACACTTTAGCAAAACTAACTCAAAAAGAAAAATGAATTGAATGTCTTATATTTGTCATAGTAGTAGAACATACAATATATAACCAAGAAAAAGAGACTCTCTTCTCACAATCACAGAAGAGGGAATATCTCCAAACATTTTGTAACAAGGCTATCAAAACCCTGATACCCAAACCCAGACAAGGACACTAAAAGAAGAGAAATTAGAGCTCAATATTCCTGATGAATCCTTAATAAAATATTAGCAAATCAAATTCAACAACACAACAAAAGAATTGTTCACCATGATCAAATGGAATATATCCCTGGAATGGGACATCAGTTCCATACCTGCAAATCAACAAACCCAACCATAGGATGAAGGAAGAGAGACATGATTAGCTCAATAGTTGTAGAAAAGTACTTGACAAAGCACAACACCCTCTCATGATAAAAAAAACTCGCTAAGTTAGGTGAACAAGGACTATGCCCCAAGCTAACATGCACCACAGTGAAAAGCTGGAAGCCTCTTTCTAAGAGCAAGAATGAGACAAGGATGCTCACTTCACCACCTCTGTTGAACATAGTACTGCAAGTCCCAGCCAAATTGTCTTTGCAGATGACAGGATCTTATCTATAGAAAAGCCTAAAGAATCCATCAAAAAACTTCTGGAACTAATTAATTCCGTGAAGTTTCAAGATATAAAAGCACCATACAAAAATCAGTCTATTTGTATACATTAAAATGAACAATCAATAAATCAAGAAAATAATGCCATTTAAAAGTAAAATAAAATATTTAGGAATAAATTTAACTAAAGGGATAAAATATCTATATACTAAAAACTATAAAACATTAATAATATCCTACGTTCATGGATTGGAAGAAGTATCACAAAAAATGTCTATACAACCCAAAGTGATATACAGATTCAATGTAATATGTATCAATATTCTAATGACATTTTTCTCAGAAATGAAAACATAATTCTAAAATTTATATGGAGGGGCTGGGGATATAGCTCAGTGGAATAAGCGCTTGCCTGGCAAGCGCAGGGTCCTGAGTTCGATTCCCATTACCACAAAAAAAAAAAAGTGAAAAAAAAAATAAAATTTATATGGAACAACCAAAGACCCCAAATAGCCAAAGCAATCTTGAGGAGAAAGACCAAAACTGGAAACATTGTACTATCTGATTTCAAAATACATTACAAAGCTATTATAATAAAAAAAGCTATAGCATTAACATAAAGACAAATACATAGACCAGTGGAACAGCCAGACCAGAAATAAATCCACACACTTACAATAAATTGATCTTTGACAGCGTTGCCAAGATCCATAATGGAGACAGCATAGTCTCTTCTATAAATAGTGCTGGGGAAATAGGATAATCACTTGCAAAAGAATAAAACTATGAGGTATACTAGAAAAATACAATGAATATTTAAATTTAAAAGAATTTGTCATAGTAAGCCTGAGGTTATACCTCAAAGGCAAAGCACTTGCCTTCCACATGCAAGGACTGGGTTCAATCTCTAGTACCCCAGGACCAAGAAACAATAATAAAATCATAATGAAATATCATCTCACTCTATTTAGAATGGCTATCATCAAAAAAGATGAAAAATAACCATTGCTGGGAAGGATGTGGGAAAAGGGGAACTTTCGTGCACTGTTGATGGGAGCGTAAAGTAGTACAGCCATTACGGTAAAGAACACAGGCTCTTCCAAAAACTGAAAATAGAGCTATCATATGACCCAGCAGGTCCCTGCTAGGTATATATCAAAAGGAAATGAACACAGTGAGCTAAACAGACACCTTACTCGCCTGTGGTCATTGCAGCACTATTCATAGCAGCCAGGAGATGAATCAACCTAAGAGGCTACCAGTGGAGGAATGGACAAAGACGTCAGGGTGCAGATACACAACGGAACAGTAGTCAACCTAAGGAAGGGAGGAAATCCTGTCATTTGTGGTCATCTGGACAAGCCTAGAGGTCATTATGTTAAGTGAAATAAGGTCAGCTCATAAAAATAAGCACCACATGATCTGTCACGTGTGGGATCTAAAAATCCTGATCACAGAGGAGCCAAAAATGGAAGGGTGGTTACCAGGAACTGAGGAGGTTGGGAAGGGGGAGAAAAGATATAAATTCTGCAGCTCTGTTGTTCAACATAGTACCCATAGTCAATAATAATGTATAGTATGTTTGAAAATAGCTAAAGGAGTATATTTTTAAATTTCCCATCATAAAAATCATAAGTAGGCAAGAGGATCAGTATGTTAATTATCTCAGTTTAATTATTCCACAGTGTATATATACATCAAGGATTACATTGTACACTACAGACATATTCAATCTGGCATTTGTCAACTAAAAATAAATATTAAGATAAAAAGATAATCCCTAACTGATTTGGTGAGACTGATACAACCTTGATAGCAAAATCAGAGAAGATGAGGAAAGCAAGAAAATGCAGAAGCTAGCTTAGAGGCTGTTATGGTTGATACATTGTGTCAACTTGGGGAATCTAGAGGTTTAGCTGAGTGACTCAGGAGGAAGCTGGGGTGCTTCCTTTGTAAACATCCTGAGCCTGTGGAAGAGGAGGGCATGGAGACTGTGTGAGAGCTACACGCCCCCTGGGTGGGGTAGGTTGTTTACAATGTAGGG